>SAYR01008812.1:32834-42968 GCA_004382745.1 Argopecten irradians irradians | reverse complement strand
TCCGTCGTCCGTCAACAATCGACTTCTTCTCCATAACCGCTGGTCGGATTTCAACAAAATTTGACTGGTAGCATCCGTATTGACCACTAACTGAAAATTGTACAAATGATGGGGCTGATCCCCCGGGGGCCTGAGGGACGGCGCCAAAAGGGGTCAATTTGGCTATTTCCATATAAACGACTTCTTCTCTGAAACCAAGCATCGGATAGCACCCATAATGCAATGGTAGCATCCTTATAGGGTGGGGATTCAAAATTGTACAAATGATGGGGCTGACCCCCCGGGGGCCTGAGGGGCGGGGCCAAAAGGGGCCAATTTGGCTATTTCCATATAAATGACTTCTTCTCTGAAACTAAGCGTGGTATAGCACCCATAATGCAATGGTAGCATCTTTATAGGGTGGGGATTCAAAATTGTGCAAATGATGGGGCTGACCCCCAGGGGGCCTGAGGGGCGGGGTCGAAAGTGGCCAATTTGGCTATTTCCATATAAACGACTTCTTCTCTGAAACTAAGCACGGTATAGCACCCATAATACAATGGTAGTATCCTTATAGTGTGGGGATTCAAAATTGTGCAAATGATAGGGCTGACCCCCCGGGGGCCTGAGGGGCGGGGTCAAAAGTGGTCAATTTCCATATAAATGACTTTTTCTCTGCAACTTAACATGGGATTACGCTCATAATGCAATGGTTACATCCTTATAGGGTTTGGATTCAAAATTTTGCAAATGATGGGGCTGACCCCCCGGGGGCCTGAAGGGTGGGGTCAAAAGGGGTTAATTTGGCTATTTCCATATAAACGACTTCTTCTCTGCAACTAAGAATGGAAGAGCACTTATAATGCAATGGTAGCATCCTTATAGGGTTGGGATTTGAAATTGTACAAATGATAGGGCTGACCCCCGGGGTCTTAGACGGCAATAGATGCAAGGTCAAAAAGGTCAATTAGGCTACTACTTTCATATAAATTACTTTGTCTCTGAAACTATGTATTGGATAGCATATTTGTATGGTATCAATAGCATCATTGTATGGTTGTGATTCAAAATTAAACTTTGGGAGTCAATTTTGCTTGTTTTTCTAATTGTCAGAGTCTTGTGATAATTACTAACAAAAAACCAGGTGAGCGATACAGGGTACTAATATTGGTCCTGTAGCATGCTGAGATGAAGGGCTATCAAGTTTGTTCAAATGAATGACCTTGACCTTCATTTAAGGTCACAGGGGTCAAATTGGCTAAAATCTTTATACCACTTCATCTCAAGAACCAGAAGGCCCAGGATATTCATATTGAACCTGCAGCATGCTGAGATGAATGGGATACCAAGTTTGTTTCATATGAATGACCTTGACCTTCATTCAAGGTCATAGGGGTCAAATAGGTTGAGATCATTAAATGACTTCTTGTGAATAACTAAGAGGCCTAGAGACCTGGTATCGGGCCTGTGACATGCTGGGATGAAGGGCTACCAAGTTTGTTCAAATCAATGTCACAGGGGTCGTTTAGGCTAAAATCTTTAAACGACTATGTTGTATTGTGTTAATTGAGTCCAATGATCGTTACGCAGAAATGTTAACCTTTGGTGACCAAAAAGAGGTAGATTTTTTACTCAAAAGCGGTAGCATTGCACGCGGCATTTTTCGTGGCTTGTCAGAGATATATAAATATCAGTAATATGCAAAATAATTACAAAAACATATTTTGTGAACAAATTACGTTTTAACTTTGATTATCACCATAGGCCTTGGTGGCTCATTTTGCATTTTTTTAATGTTAATTAAGGCTTACATTAAATTAAGAAGATGCAAAATGCCAATAAATATATTGTATACTTTTATTTCAATGTATTTATCACTTTTTTTTATCCCCTGCCCAACGCAGTTGGCGGGGGATATACATATGGGTTCCGTCCGTCCGTCTGTCCGTCCATACGAATGGTTTCCGGAGCATAACTCTAAAACCAGTAGAGATATTTCCACGAAACTTCATACACACATTGGTCTTATGGTCTAGTAGTGCCTTTTGCTATTTTAAGGTTTTCACTTTTTGTACTTTTTTCTGTAACCATGGAAACATTGCTGAAAATGGCAGATTTTTGTGTAAGAATCGTTTCCGGAGCACAACTCTAAAACCAGCAGAGATATTTCCATGAAACTTCATAGACACATTGTTCTTATGGTCTAGTAGTGCCTTTTGCTATTTCTAGGTTTTCATTTTTTGCACCTTTTCCGTAACCATGAAAACATCGCTGAAAATATCATATTTTTGTACCAGGTTCGTTTCTTCAGCATCACTGGAAAACCGGTTGAGATATATGCACGGAACTCCATAGGCACATTAGTCTTATAGTCTAGTAGTGCCTTTTGCTATTTTAAGGTTTTCACTTTTTGTACTTTTTTCTGTAACCAAGGAAACATTGCTGAAAATGGCAGATTTTTGTGTAAGAATTGTTTCTGGAGCACAACTCTAAAACCAGCAGAGATATTTCCATGAAACTTCATAGACACATTGTTCTTATGGTCTAGTAGTACCTTTTGCTATTTCTAGGTTTTCACTTTTTGTGCTTTTTTCTGTAACCATAGAAACATTGCTGAAAATATCATATTTTTGTAGCAGTTTCATTTCCGGAGCATAACTCTAAAACCAGCAGAGATATTTCCACTTCATAGACACATTGATTTTATGGTCTAGTAGTACCTTTTGCTATTTTTAGGTTTTCATTTTTTGCACTTTTTCCTGGGTTTTTTTCATACACATAAGTCTCCACAATCAAAAATACTTCAGCTTTGATATCTCCATTGGCGGGGGATCTGAATGACTATGTCCTTGTTAAATATACATTTTGTCTATTTTTTTTCCACTTTTTTTTTAATACATGCTGGACTCATTTTCTTTTGATTTATGTAACAAAAAATACAAATATTTGTTTCTAAAATGTTCACCAATATTCTAGAGAAATAATCCCCCTGCAAAAAAAAAAAAATGTTTTTTAGTGAATTCCTGAAATTTTATACCAATATCTGGCTCCTTTATTAGAATCACCTCATTCCAAAATGGCGGCTATTACGATTGCAAAGTTTATGACTTTCTGCAGACACTATACGCCTATTTTACATTAAAAACGTGAGTAAATCATTTCAATTATAAGTAATGTTTGTTTTTGAAATGAAGCTTACTAGTTTTAAGCACAAATTTTATTGAAAAGCCAGATGATTGTTTCCTTACGGTAGGCCTACATAATACACATCGTTGACTCAGACACGTGAAATAAGTGTCAAAGTGACACCACCAAGGTGGAACTAGCCCCAGGCTGTTAATTAGCACCAGTGGGTGTTGGTCAGGGTGTGTTCACACCTTCTTTGTTACTTAATGATCAAGCCAGTCCCGCTACACTGTCTGGTATGCATTTTGAAGCCACTATGGCAGCCCCACCCAACTATAAAAATTTCAGAAATTGGAAGAAAAAAAATAAAGAAGATGTTTTGCAGAAATCGGAATATTTGGATATTAAAGCGGTAGGCGGAATATCAGCTTCAAAAGCGGTAGACTTCCACATGAAACGGTAGGGTTAACATGTCTGCCGTTAAGGCCCTTGGTCCTCTTGTTCATAGGATATTTATTCATGGAGCTGCTGATATGGGTTATACAAGCTGAATTAATGAACATGTCTATAGATATAAAGCATCTTAACTGTTTAACACATTCAGTTACCAAGAACAGAATACTTAACTTGAAAGATTTCGACTGATTTACTGAACAATGCTTGCCAAATGTTGACTAGCCAAAATCTTTTGCGAGGGTTAAAATATCCTTATTTATATTACCTGGCAAACCGATAGGTTTTTTTTCCCTCTACTTAAAAGGAAATATATGTGAATTGTCTCCCTTGACGCCACCTCACTTTTGGCCTTCTGTTGAGCGCTTGCCCCTGTGAGGCAGGCTCTGGGTTCTGTCCCCTGGCCGAGACAGTCACCAAAGTCTATCAAATTGGTAGTTTCTGCTCCTGCTTAACATTCAGCATTAAGGGAGTATAGGAAGACTGTTTCACCAATCAGCTGTTGTTACAGTATAATGTCACTGAATGGGGTATGTGTTTTGCTTTTTGTCTTCAGCTACATGCTTCAGTGATATAGTAAAAAGTGCAAGAGTTCCACTATACAAAAAGATATGTACCACAAATATACCACAGTCTCACAAAACACTCACCTCACACTTTACATACGTAATACATTGCATACACGGAAGACCGTCCTTAAATGACCCTGGGTGTAAATAGGATGTAAATTAAATAAACTAAAACAAATCAAACATGATACCAGTTGTTCATAAGCGTTATCAGAAGAACCTTGTGAGCCTGAATTGATTCTCTATAATGTGTACATGAATATGGGGCTATTGGACACTCTCCCCTGTAAAATTGAGCGTAAGCCTTCAAACATCCAAGTTAGCAATTAGTGTTTCGTAGGAAGTTAAGAAATGGTCTGGTATGTGCTGCTGTGATTGTGTCCTTAGTTATACACTTTACCTTAGGAAAAGACCCTTTACACCTAGTATAATAAACTTTAGAACAAGACCCTGATATTTTTTGACGGTTAATGCTGTTCTGTCCTTCCATAGAATTCCAGCTGTTTTATAGGGATCTGTTTGAAAAAGAACATACCTCAAATTATTGAGGCAAAAAAAAACTTGATGAATATTTGATAGATGATGCATGATTTGTCATGCATGGTCTCTAATAAACTATGGTTGGTGTTAGGTTTCCATTGGTTTACAGTTTTAGTATGAACCTGATCAATGTGTATTGTATGATACATGTTTTTATAGATTGTTGTTATACTTTCATTTGACCAGGTACCAGACTATTCCCATGTCTATGGAGAGGGATTTGAACCCAAAGTGGAGGCAGGGCCTTCATCTAAACCAGCAGTTCAGAACAAGGCTGAGGCAGAGGAATCGTCCAGACGTTATGTACAGCCGTAAGTTTCTAGACTTTATATGTACAGTCGTAAGTCTCTAGACATTATGTACAGTTGTAAGTCTCTAGATATTATGTACAGTTGTAAGTCTCTAGATATTATATACAGTTGTAAGTCTCTAGACATTATGTACAGTTGTAAGTCTCTAGACATTATGTACAGTTGTAAGTCTCTAGACATTATGTACAGTTGTAAGTCTCTAGACATTATGTACAGTCGTAAGTCTCTAGACCTTAGGTATTGTTGTAAGTCTCTAGACATTATGTACAGTGGTAAGTCTCTAGACATTATGTACAGTCGTAAGTCTCTAGACCTTAGGTATTGTTGTAAGTCTCTAGACATTATGTACAGTTGGAAGTCTCTAGACCTTAGGTATTGTTGTAAGTCTCTAGACATTAAGCACAGTCGTAAGTCTCTAGACCTTAGGTACAGTTGGAAGTCTCTAGACCTTAGGTACAGTTGGAAGTCTGTAGATATTATGTACAGTCGTTAGTCTCTAGACATAATGTACAGTTGTAAGTCTCTAGACATTATGTACAGATGTAAGTCTCTAGACATTATGTACAGTTGTAAGTCTCTAGACATTATGTACAGTTGTAAGTCTCTAGACATTATGTACAGTCGTAAGTCTCTAGACCTTAGGTATTGTTGTAAGTCTCTAGACATTAAGTACAGTCGTAAGTCTCTAGACCTTAGATACAGTTGGAAGTCTCTAGACCTTATTTACAGTTGTTAGTCTGTAGATATTATGTACAGTCGTTAGTCTCTAGACATTATGTACAGTTGTAAGTCTCAAGACATTATGTACAGTCGTAAGTCTCTAGACCTTAGGTACAGTTGTAAGTCTCTAGACATTATGTACAGTTGTAAGTCTCTAGACATTATGTACAGTTGTAAATCTCTAGACAATATGTACATGTGTAAGTCTCTAGACATTATGTACAGTTGTAAATCTCTAGACAATATGTACAGTTGTAAGTCTCTAGATTATGTACAGCCGTAAGTCGCTAGACATTATGTACAGTTGTAAGTCTCTAGACTTTATGTACAGCCGTAAGTCTTCAGATGTTTTAAAATGCCATGAGTCTCTAGATGTTTTGCACTGCCATAAGGCTCTAGATCTTGACTGATGTTACTTCCATGGAGGTATCTTTCCAAATTCATCTTCACTACTCTATTGTTTTCAGAATCCAGCTTACTGGAGAATATGTTGTGAATTTGATCAACCTTAATGATACTGCCTACCTCATGTCTACAGAAGTTTCAGCTTTCTTTTGGGAGGCTGACATCTTGACAGGAATGGTGAGTTACCTCCCTTACCCAATATCTACGGAGGTCGGGGTAATCATGTATGTATGAATCAATATCTATCAAAGAATGGTGAGTTACCTCCCCTTAACCTCATATACATTAAGGTACAGTGAGTTACCTCCCCTTACCCCATATCTACAGAGGTCAGGGTAATCATGTATGTATGAATCAATATCTATTAAAGAATGGCGAGTTACCTCCCCTTACCTCATATACATTAAGGTACAGTGAGTTACCTCCCCTTACTCCATACCTACAGAGGTCGGGGTAATTATGTATGTATGAATCAATATCTATCAAAGAATGGTGAATTACCTCCCCTTAACCTCATATACATTAAGGTACAGTGAGTTACCTCCCCTTACCCCATATCTACAGAGGTCAGGGTAATCATGTATGTATGAATAAATATCTATTAAAGAATGGCGAGTTACCTCCCCTTACCTCATATACATTAAGGTACAGTGAGTTACCTCCCCTTACCTCATATTGACAGCGATCTGAAAAATTAACATACATTATGGTATGGTGAGTTAATACTTCCCCTTACCTCATATCTAGAGAGGTCTGAGAAATCAACATAACATTACTCATTGATTTTCTTCAGACTTGGTCAAATGACATAGTAACAGCATAATGGATGCTTATTACTTATATTATTATTGATGTATCAATATCTTTATCATTATTTTCATTTCAGCTGGAACAACAAAACATATGTGTCAACAGACTGACTTTGAAGCAGGAGCAATACCCAGAAGTGTTTGAGGACCTCTGTCAGTAAGTCCTCCCTATATAATACTTGGGATCTTCTACATGTTTCAAAGCCAAACTCCAGTCCTACATTCTATATACCACATATTAATGTTTCAGATTGCTCTATGATACTTCAAGACTGGGTGACTTATTATCAACGTATTTGTTTCTCAGTCTGACCTAAGAGGTAAATAGCATGTACAACAAAAGGAAAAGACTGTTTCTGTTGATTTGATGTCTGTTACAGTGAAGTGTTGTCATGAATGTGTAAGTTACAAAAATGATTTACTTTGTAGATGTGGTGTTATTGAAGACAGTGAGAAGAAATCCATCACTTTGTATGAACTCAGTCGGTAAGTTTGACTTGTAGTGTTTGTAATATTGTGTTACTTCCGTAATCTTTTCTGTTAAAATGATTTTGTCTTTCAATAATTTCACAGACAATTTTAGGTGATGTCAGCATACATCATGTTCTTTCTATAACATGTGTAGTAAAAATCAGTAAAACATGGTTTTAGCGAACCTCTGGGGACCAACAAAATGACTTTGTATAGTTTGTTATACACATAATTACAACTATGTTAATTGAACCGTGATGGGGAATGAAAATTACTGTTATGACCAGAATTTGTTGTAAGAGAGTTAGTTATAAGGGTGTTTTACTTTTATTCAGCACAGTGTCTGAATTATGCGAGGGATTTATTTTTGCTTTATTCATGTTTTGTTTTTGTTTTCTGAAATCTGCAAATTTAAAAAAAAACTCCAATGAAATATTTTGAATTTCTCTTCTGTTACGCAAAATTGTTAATATATTGCAAAATGAGGAAGTGGTGAAATTTAAAAAGTCATGAATATATTCTGTAACAAAACAGTGGAATATTCATTCATGAATTTAATGCGCTATACAATAATATGCAAATTCTGACCTTTGGAATCATAATTCTCAGATCAATGTTAGCAAGAGCTTATTTTAAAGGAATCCATTTGTGTTGAAGTGTTCCTTACTTTTGTGTTGAAGGGTTATTTATTTTATGCTTACTTTTGTGTTGAAGGGTTCCTTACTTTTGTGTTGTAGGGTTCCTTAATTTGGTTTTGAAGGGTTCCTTACTTTTATGTTGAAGGGTTCCTTACTTTTGTGTTGAAGGGTTCCGTACTTTTATGTTAAAGGGTTCCTTACTTTTGTGTTGAAGGATTCCTTACTTTTGTGTAGAAGGGTTACTTACTTTTGTGTTGAAGGGTTCCTTACTTTGTGTTGAAGGGTTCCTTACTTTGTGTTGAAGTGTTCCTTACTTTTGTGTTGAAGGATTCCTTACTTTTGTGTTGAAGGGTTCCTTACTTTTGTGTTGTAGTGTTCTGTACTTTTGTGTTGAAGGGTTCCTTACTTTTGTGTTATAGGGTTCCTTACTTTTGCGTTGAAGGGTTCCTTACTTTGTGTTGAAGGGTTCCTTACTTTTGTGTTGAAGGATTCCTTACTTTTGTGTTGAAGGATTCCACATATTCGTGTTGTAGGGTTCTTTACTTTTGTGTTGTAGGGTTCCGTACCTTTGTGTTGAAGGGTTCCTTACTTTTGTGTTGTAGGGTTCCGTACTTTTGTGTTGAAGTGTTCCGTACTTTTGTGTTATAGGGTTCCGTACTTTTATGTTGAAGGGTTCTTTACTTTTGTGTTGAAGGGTTCCTTACTTTTGTATTGAAGGGTTCCTTACTTTTGTGTTGTAGGGTTCCGTACTTCCTGGACTTGTTTGACCATCAGTCTGAAGAGCTAAGAACAAATGTGAGGGAACTCATTCAGATGTTTGACCCATCTGACCCCTTCTGGAAGGTATGTAATCTAAAACATTGTTCAAGTAAAAATTGATAGGAAGTGTTGAACAACGGTGCTACTTATATACACTGGAATCTAGGAAAACAAACATTGAGATTAAAAATATTAAAAATAGGTTGCTATTAGTTTTCTGAGATCGGTAGAGGATATGTATACATCAGCAATACTTAGAATGTTTGTTTGATTTCATGTTTATTTTCAGGGCGAAGACTACCCAGACTCTGACAATGCTAGTCAGGCCAGTGAGGATTTGTCCGACATTCAAGTCAGTCTGGAGGACATCCAACTCAGCCTTCAGCTCTTACAATTCAAACGGTAAGTATAGTCACATCGAACTTAGTCTTCAGTTCTTACAATTCAAACGGTAAGTATAGTCACATTGAACTTAGTCTTCAGTTCTTACAATTCAAACGGTAAGTATAGTCACATCGAACTTAGTATTCATTTCTTACAGTTCAAACGGTAAGTATAGTCACATCAAACTTAGTCTTCAGTTCTTACAGTTCAAACGGTAAGTATAGTCACATCAAACTTAGTCTTCAACTCTTACAGTTCAAACGGTAAGTATAGTCACATCAAACTTAGTCTTCAGTTCTTACAATTCAAACGGTAACTATAGTCACATCAAACTTAGTCTTCAGCTCTTACAGTTCAAACGGTAAGTATAGTCACATCAAACTTAGTCTTCAGTTCTTACAGTTCAAACGGTAAGTATAGTCACATCGAACTTAGTCTTCAGTTCTTACAGTTCAAACGGTAACTATAGTCACATCAAACTTAGTCTTCAGTTCTTACAATTCAAACGGTAAGTATAGTCACATCGAACTTAGTCTTCAGTTCTTACAATTCAAACGGTAAGTATAGTCACATCAAACTTAGTCTTCAGCTCTTACAGTTCAACGCACGGTAAGTATAGTTACATCCAACTTGTTCTTCAGTTCAAACGGTAACTATAGTCATATCCAACTCAGCCTTCAACTCTTACAGTTCAAACGGTAAGTATAGTCACATCCAACTCAGTCTTCAGTTCTTACAATTCAAACGGTATGCATAGTCACATCAAACCTAGTCTTCAGTTCTTACAGTTCAAACGGTAACTGTAGTCACATCCAAATTAGTTTAGTTCTTACAATTCAAACGGTAAGTATAGTCACATCCAACTTAGTCTTCAGTTCCTACAGTTCAAACGGTAACTATAGTCACATCCGACTTCATCTTCAGTTCCTACAGTTCAAACGGTAACTATAGCCACATCCGACTTCATCTT
>SAYR01008812.1:1614-14799 GCA_004382745.1 Argopecten irradians irradians | reverse complement strand
GTACTATTTAATTGTTTACAATGTATACATTCAATCAAAGTATTAAAAATTCTTCATTGTTTTGTTCCACTTATTAAGCGAATGTTTTGAGGATGTTTTGTTCATAAATTATTGGCCATTTCTCTCGCCTTCGGGGAGTATTCATACTGTAGCGTAACGTTATGCATCTAATCTACCAACGTTCCAATGGATCAAACTTGTCATCGTGTTTGTTAATGTGTTGGGTTTAGATCTATTGTATCCATTGTAATGTTACATGTAATGTCACAGCTGAATCTAGCTACTGTTGTACCTTCTGACTGACTTCCGCTGCAAGGTCCGTTTGGTGTGGAAAACAAATCAGGTACGGCTGACAATAGATTATGTCTTATCAGAATATATTCCGATCAAACACGGTTTTGATACATACCTGGATGTTAGTAGGGGATGTTATTCTAGTTGTAGACGTCGAGTTTTGATGCATTGCCTAATTACTTATACATTAATTTGATTCATATTTGCGCGACCATCACAAGTAATGTTCTCGGAGGTTGGTGCATGCGCGGCGGTAGTTTACAAAATGTCGGTTGATTTTAGCCGAGAAATTTGTCAACACTAGATTCAAATGCATCTCTCTGATTAAGTACTGGTGACAAAGTTTTAAATGATCTGCGCCTACAGCTGGAATAGCATCCCCTACTTACATCCAGGTATGTGTCAAAGACGTGTTTTATCGAAATATATATTTTACAAGACACGATGGTCGGTCGTACATTGTACCCGATTTGGTTTTCCGCACCTTGCGGTAAAGTGATATTTGTCAGAAGCAGGTGATTTCCTTTCCGTACAATTTCTGACTGACTTTTCCTTTACAAAAGTAGCTCTTTCCATACGTACTTCACTGATTACCGCTGATTCAGAGTCTATACATGAGGCAATTAAAATGTATTTGTGTAATCTTTTTACATTATGAAGCTTACGATGCCGATGATTTTATGTATATATGTATACTGCCTAATGGTACAGTGCACGTTTCTGATCTTAGTAATCGACGACAGATATTTCCGACTGTTTAGCTCCGCCCCTACATTGAAGCGACAGCCAATGAGAGCCGTGCTTACACAGCGTATTGAATGTCGTTGGCAAACATACTACATATATATACCATGCAACCTGACTAGCTACCAAACAACGGAACCACCTACTAGACTGGCCGTCACACGTACGCTTATTGTAACGGCGCTGTAATGTGAAAAATCGAGACCAAGTAGTACATAGTAGTTTGAAGAGGATATCGATATTCTACAGTGGCTGACATGAAAAATAAAAAATTATTGCGCGCTAACTTAATACTTTAAGCGTCTGAAAGCATACTCGTCACGAAAATATTACTATTGCGTGAGCTCACTCGCATTAGTTTTGCGTTCTTTTGATTTTCTGTGTCCTTTCAGCCACCGTATTTTCCTTAGCTAGGGGATAAATTTTAGATGTAAACCATATTCTTATTTATTCTTATATTCTTAGTAGTCTAGTATACTGTTTGTTTGTCATTTTGTTTTTGCCTCAAATGCTTGAGTAAGGGATGGAGAACTCTATCCACGGGAGTTGTGTTTGTGAGTAATGGATTTTGAGGTATACTGGGGTATTAAAGTTGTAACTGACAAAACTAAACCACTAGGCCTAAGTTAGGTATAAGAGGAAAAGCTATTAAGCTTAGGCCCCTACTGGTGGCAGTAGGCCTATGTGGAAGGGGAGGTGTGACTTTATTCCTCAAAAAATGAGAGTGTATTTTGTTTCCGGAAATCTACATGATAGCGTCTTCTATCAGAATATGACTTTATTTGTGAAAATTCCTGTGTAACCGAACAAAAACACATGCGATGGCTTGGTATATCAAAGTCCAGTCCGGATAGTCCGACGATCATGCTACATAAAAATGTGGACATACAATGATACAAACGTATACACATGTAGTACTAGCAAAAACACATAAACAGTATAGGTCTAGAGAGAAGGGTTAGGCCTATTTCTTTTTATTTTAGGCCTATCCTAGACTCACAATATGCATTTATTTTTATTGACAGAAAGTCAAGTTGGCGGAGATTGATTAGAATTTTTTCTGTTTTTCATTTGTTATACTTCATTGACGAATTCTATAAATAATTGGCAATTATTACATAATTGTTTACAATATAAACGTAATCACGATCCTTATTTACCTTTGAAATGCTATATTGGTCTTGTTTAGGCTTACCTGTATCTTCCGGAAGTTGTGATTTGAAATTTGCCGCTCGTGATCACTCTTGCGACCTTCACCGCAAGGTCACGGTTCAGTCTCGAAGCCTCGATTTGAAAGTGTCATGGCTGCGCCCATATAGACTAAACGTGACCTGTCAAATATTTGTTTACAACCGGCATTCTGAAAACAACCTCGAAGGTATCTATTGCACGACGTATTTAGTTTATGAAACTGTTCCACTATCTAGTAATCAGCAGGAAATATACAATGAAATATAGCTATACTTAACTTAATTATGGTCTCATTGACAATCATTTGTTATTTGACAGGTTCAGATTGACAATGTCGAATTCGCTCGCCAAAGATTATAAGACTCTTTCATAAGTGGATATGAAGGATAGGGATATTCTACCCGAGGGTCACAAAATGTAGTAAAACCCGAGGCTCGCCGAGGATCCCGAGTATTTTTCTTTCATACCTCGACGTTTTATTGCAATTTTATAACTATAATATCCCGCTATTTTGAAATAAATTCGATGAAATCCTAGACTTGAAGTCAATTTTATGGGTAGCCATGCAATACAGCCGCAGGCGACATGAGTGTATTGCCCTGGACCAGCCAGTATTACATCCGTGGGTATATATCAATATATGGTTGTATAACTTATTAAGATTTGAGTACGTACATTTAACGTTCTGTAAGTAACATGATATATCATGCAGTGTCGGATATCCGTTAGTAGTGGATCATTTTAATGAAGAGAAGTTGGTCAAATCTCAGAATGATGCTCAAAACCTTGAATGTTGAATGGTAATAACATGGTTAGAGTGATTAACATGTTGGGGAGAAGTCCTGATGCCATTATTATATACACATCCAGCACATAACACGCGTTAACCATGCATTGTACATGTACATACATGTATGTAAATATAGAAACTGGTGATTCTGATCATATGCATGTGGATATACATTGAAGCTCAGTTGCTAGAGAATCTAGATATACACTGGTTGAAGGTCCCTTGTTCAAACCTCGGTCTCATTTGATAAATGCTGATCATGACTCTTCTTTGTTGGCAGACAAGCAAGTCTGACAAGATGTGGCTGAACCCAGTGTACCAATATGGCAGACGCACATTGTGTAGAACTTGTATCAGAAGAATTGTGTCCAATGGTCACCTGAAACATCGAAATACTGACCAAGTGTTGTGGAACACGTCTGCTCAATCTATTTCCTATACTGCACTTTCAGACCGGCCCAGTACCATGTCCAGTAGCTCCAGGCCGGAGTTTGAATCCTCTCTATTCGTCAGTGCAATGTATCAAGATGACGTTCTGTTACTTTCACTAGACTTGGATTTTGAAGACATGTTACATGACTTAGATGAAAACCTAATCTTCAGAAAAAGTACCAGCTGGAGCAAAAGTCTTGTCATGGAGTTTGTAAGTTTTAGCTATCTTGAATCGTATACCAAAGGACTACACTATACATGTAGAAACCTTTATGTATGGTTCCTAAACCCATCAATGTTTTAACTTAAAGGTGTTAAGAAATTGAGTTTTTGCATATGAAATATTTGGCACATCCCTTGTGCCTTGGTAACTATTCAATGTATGTATAAATTAAACAAACAGTGCCTTTATTTTGATACTAGAGACTGATATAAACATTGATAAATATCTATTTACTGTCAGTAATACATATATACATTGTACATTTGTATACTTAAGTGTGTAGTTTTACATTTATGTTATTTTACATTCCAACAGAAAAATAAATGTCAAAGATTAATGGAGAATAAAGAAAAGTTGAAAAGCATACAGAACGACCAAAATAGGATATCATCAGCTTATAAAGCCATTGCTAAAAAGGAGGTGAGTTTCTGTTTATCTTTTCTTGGTAATTCTACTAATGTAAAACCTTAAAGCTGTTGGTTAATTATCTGTTATACCCTAAAATCATATACAAATATTACATACTTGAATAATTCTTTGACATATGTTACCTTCATATAAAACAACCAAGTTGAAATTTCATCTATACAATGATATCTTTGGGTAGTTCTTGTTTGAAAAAGAAGCCAATAGAATAAAATGATACACAGCTTTGATTGATAAATGAAATAGTTGGTACTTAATAAATTTGTCTGAAATATTTTTTCTGACACTAAGAAAAACTCGAGTCTCTCTAAAGAGGAAGCTGCCAAGCAGAGAGCAGGTCTGAAGGACCAAGGGAGACAACTCAAAGACCATCACAACCACATCATTGTAAGGGAAATTAGACATCAATGCCAATATAAGTTCCTCAAGTTCATTTAATTTTGTTTGGGATTTTGGCTTTCCAACATTACTAACAAAACTTTACTTGATGTTAAAAAACACAAACAAACAAAACAAAATAAATTGATAGTTCATGATCATAAAGACAGTGATCATCAAATTACAATTGTATTACCGTATTCGACCCAATAAGCGCCCATATCCCTATAAGACCCCTCCTCCTTTTTGAGGACTCGATTGTCCACACATAAATAGAGACCATAACTACAAAAAACTGTCTAGATTTGCAATAATTTCGTTTTATTAGCACCTTTTCATTTTTTCAATTTTTTAAACGCCCTGGGCGCTTATTGGGTCGAATACGGTATGTGTCAATTATCTGTGTAAAAACTTCTTTCTTTTCAGATTTGTAAAATTGCATACTGGTATTTTTTAACCTCACATGGTTTGACATACTTGCTTTGTTTAGGCTGATTTTCACACTCTGGAACAAGAAGTCTTCTATCATGCTTTGAAGATACCTAATCATCTACATAAAGACACAGTGAGTAAACAGGTCATGTAATAATGACCAATGGCCAAGGTCACTGTAAAAAGGTCAAGGTCATTGTTAAAAGGCCAAGGTCACTGTAAAAAAGCCAAGGTCAAATTCTGGCATAAATTCTGGCGTCTCAGCTGGTAAAGTATATATATATTACTTTTGATGCAGTCATTATCAATTTTGTCAAATACTCTATATCATACTAGATCATATTGACCAGCACTAATTTGTAATACTAACAAAATTGACTCGCAAAAAGTTATTTAAAATTAGATAACCTACATGTAGGATAAAGACTTTGTTTACAGTGTATAAAACCTGATTGAATAAATAGAACAGTTTGATAGCCTAAGGAAATCTGAAGTGTTTCTATTGTAGCCAACAGTGGATGAGGTAAAAGAGCTCAAAACACATGGTTGTCCAGGTAAGTTTCTCCGAGAAAGAGTTCAGGGCCCAGTTTCATGAAGTTGAATATTCCTTAATTTTAAGAAATCCCTTAACTTAAAATTCTTCATAGCAAAGAATTACAGATTTTAAGGAAGGCTCCTTAACTAAAGATTTTTCCTTAACTTATGTAATGCTTTCCTATGGAGAATTTAAAGTAAGGAATTCCTTAAAGTTAATTAAAACATGGCTATGATGTCATCTTATGTTGTCACCAGTGCTCTATTTAGACTATTTTCTGAGTACTTGTTCTGTCTGAAGATCAGTACACCTTCGGGTCTTACAATGTCCATTATCTTGACTAATCTACAGTTTGAGCTGTTTCTCCAATACAGAATGTTTTAAAACTGGACCCTGATGATATTGGAATAAGGTTATAATTGCAGCTAAAATTTTCAGAATGATGTAGGTTTGTTATTCTTGTTCAGAAGATTCATCAACGCTACAAAAGGCTAAAAACATGACAACATATGAGAGACAGTTTTTTATCATCTAAAAAAATCTCTATATATATATGTTGATGACTGAGGTTTTCTTAACTTTTTTTTGGTTGATGGTACCCTTCTCAGAGTAGAAGAATTTAAAATTGAATTTGTGTAGAAATGTTGTAATCTAGTTGTTGAGAACAACATTGTAGGAGAAAAAATGTAGTCTTGTTTATATAAGGAAATGTTACATTTCAGAAAAAATCAAGATTTCAAAAGAAAAACTGCAGTCAGCTTTGAGAAAATGTGTGAAATTCAGGTACAGTATAGCAATTGTGTTTCTATGTATATGATATTAATAGATGCAGGATAATTAAACTATATACATACACAAAATGTAACTTGTACATCAGAGAGTATACTCTCAACTGATTAAAGTCAAAGTCCATATATCGTACTATAAAATAGTGAAGCATATTTCATATTCTTTTCACATGTCATAGTAACACAAATACATTTTACTAATATACCAAGCTAAGTTCTGCACACTTTTAGCAAAATCAATGAATTCAAACATCAGAGGTCATACTGATGTTAACTTTTGTGTATTATCAGTAATATAGGTCAGAGTTCATACTGATGTTAACTTTTGTGTATTATCAGTAATATAGGTCAGAGGTCATATTATCTGATGTCCGATGCTGCACTTAAGGAGCAGGAACTCATCAGAAAGATGTCATCAGATCTCAGAGTAGCAGGATTCACACATATGGTTTGTCCCGAGATCTTCAGGACAGTACCTATAGTGAGTATCTATCAGAGCGACACGCTTCACACTGTATAATCAAACTTCTGTACAATTTGTATCCATGTACAGTGTAACTTCCCAAAACCGAACCTTCTCAAAACCGATCACCTCTAGAAACCGAACATGGATGTCATGTACGGAATGAATTCCTCTTTATTAATAGTATATAAAACTTCCCAAAACTGATCCCTCCCTATTCCGAATACCAGACCGATTTTGAGATCGGGATTGTAAAATGTAACTAAAACACACTTCTAAAAACGGGCCTTACCTGAGCGACACCGATAGATTGCATTGAGGTCTGATCAACCGACCGTGAAATACACACGTACCTGTACCATGTCCTGGGGCATGTATACAGATGTGAAGGCTATAGGTACACGGTAATTATACCCGAGATGGGGGTGTAATTATTTAATAATGTCTATTGTTTAGATATTTAACGAAGGTCTACCACGTGCACGCGGTTTGTTTACTGTAGGAAAACAAGCAGAGCTAGTAATAAATAGAAAGTTTCGTATTCAAATCACACAGGTTTTTTATTTACATATGTAGTTGTCGGATAACGTTAATTATCTGTATGAAGAAGCCGAAGCCATGTATTGTTTTAGAAAATGGCTATGTCATATAATGACAGGCATCGACTGATCATCATGTAATTAGACCATATAATTTGATTCTTGACCTAACCGGAAGCGATCGGCCGTATCTAAGTTAGTGCAGACGAGAACATCCCCAAGAACATTCACGCAACTAACTAACTAAACTACGTTTATAAGTGGTATCAAAGACAAGATTGTTGTAATCTATTCCTTTATAATGTATGATTTTCTCTTTTGTGATAATATTCACATTAACAATTAATATCGGTCGGTTTTAACAAACACTAGGCATACATGGGGTACATTAGTGTAAAAAAAACGACTTCCGATCGATTAAATCCGGATCGTAATGATTGGTATCCGGTTCACTTCTCCAAACCGAACCCTCTCTAAACCAGCTGAAATTACATGCACCGACCATGATCGGTTTTGGGAGGTTCCACTGTATATAGATAAACATTGCGATCCAGAAAATTAAGAATTGGTCACTCTGATCGTGTCAGGATATCAGGTCGCCCATCACTTTGCCTTAGAAACATCCTTGTTTGAGAATGTGGATGTGGTCAGTGCTGCAGATACGTTATACTTATCGTTTGTCTGGGTGATTAGATGCTATTGATCGTTAGTTTTAGGCCTGGCACGAGTCATGAAATTGTCTGTCTTTGTCATTTGTGTTTCTGAGATTTCATACCTATTACATAAAAAATATTCCAATGTCAAAAACATTTATACATGTACCAGTATTTCAAATCTTAATTTTTTTTTTCTTTTCATTTTTCTTTAGGAAGGTGCTGGTATTTCTCCACTAAATCCCAAGGAGGTAAGATTGATACATGTGTGCACTTCTCTGGTGAAGTAATCAATGTGACATGAATTTATATATAAATCTGATTACACATTTACATAGATTAGGTTGAGACAAGCTTCTAACATTAGTAATATTTATTCACAGGTTTATCACCTGGAGGTCCAGGAAACAAACAAGGGCAAGGCCCACATTCTGCCCTATAAGGAGTACATTCGAGGGACATCTGTAGTACCGTTTTTAGGTCAGTTCAACAAAAATACAGCGATGATTAAGCTTTCACAGGGGATGATGTTTTTGTGATTTCATATAGAATGTTGAATTTATTTTAAAAGTTATATCTGTAAATAATCCGTCATGGTTAAACATTATCTCCACATGAAGCTAGATTGGAAAGTTTTATGTTTGTGAACATTTTATTGTTTGATGTGAAATCACAAAATTTTGTACTCAAGAAAAATAATGCCTCTAGATTTAGAGTATTTATGAAATTTATGTTTTTATTTGTTTGGTACATAATATAAATAATATTACTTTAATGATTACAGTAAAACATGTTTATAACAAACACGCTTACCATAAATTCATGGTTATAACAGAGTAAATGTCATTACCCATCATGGTTCCTATAATATGTCTGTAATATGTGTATCACGAACTATGCTTATAATGAAGTGATTTATTGGTTCTCTGGGGTTCGTTTGTTTTACTGTACTTTTTCCTATTTACTTACTTAGAGAGTAACTGCCCTGCAAATAAAGAGTTTAGAAATATACCTTTGCATGATCGGTGGCTAAATTTAGGATATTATCTTTTCTCTTCTTTCGAACTGACTTTCTTCTTCCTACCATCTCCTTCAACACAGCATCACTTTTGGACATTCAGATGAAGGTTCACCCCTGTGAGAGAGACTTTGAGTTCTGTCCCCTGGGAGGAAGACTTTGAGTTCTGTCCCCTGGGTGGAAGACTTTGAGTTCTGTCCCCCTGTAAGGAAGACTTTGAGTTCTGTCCCCTGGGAGGAAGACTTTGAGTTCTGTCCTCTGGGAAGAAGACTTTGAGTTCTGTCCCCTGGGAGGAAGACTTTGAGTTCTGTCCCCTGGGAGGAAGACTTTAAGTTCTGTCCCCTGGGAGGAAGGCTCTGAGTTCTGTCCCCTTGGAGGAAGACTTTGAGTTCTGTCCCCTGGGAGTAAGACTTGAGTTCTGTCCCCTGGGAAACAGACTTTGAGTTCTGTCCCCCGGGAGGAAGACTTTGAGTTCTGTCACAGGAGGAAGACTTTAAGTTCTGTCCCCTGGAAGGAAAACTTCGAGTTCTGTCCCCTGGGAGGAAGACTTTGAGTTCTGTCCCCTGGGAGGAAGGCTTTGATTTCTGTCCCCTGGGAGGAAGACTTTGAGTTCTGTCCCCTGGGAGTAAGACTTTGAGTTCTGTCCCCTGGGAGGAAGACTTTAAGTTCTGTCCCCTGGGAGGAAGGCTCTGAGTTCTGTCCCCTTGGAGGAAGACTTTGAGTTCTGTCCCCTGGGAGTAAGACTTGAGTTCTGTCCCCTGGGAAACAGACTTTGAGTTCTGTCCCCTGTGAGGAAGACTTTGAGTTCTTTCCCCGCGGAGGAAGACTGAGTTCTGTCCCGGGAGGAAGACTTTGAGTTCTGTCACAGGAGGAAGACTTTAAGTTCTGTCCCTTGGAAGGAAGACTTTGAGTTCTGTCCCCTGGGAGGAAGACTTTGAGTTCTGTCCCCCTGTGAGGAAGACTTTGAGTTCTGTCCTCTGGGAGGAAGACTTTGAGTTCTGTCCCCTAGGAGGAAGACTTTGAGTTCAGTCCCCTGGCTGAGACATAATCATTTCTGCTCCTACAGCCACAGAAAGTGTACAGGCATTCACACACACAGCCCTTTGCTTACAGGGGATGCTTTAATTGACCTTAATTGGTAATATCCAATTAAGAGTTACCTTCTAAATGTCTGTATTTCTGTAAACTTACTTATTTTAGCACAGTCAAATGTTTGCGTAAATGCCAAAAATTATGATTTATAAAAGCGGATATTGATAAGCTCAATTGATAAATCAATACCAGAAAAACCCTTTTACAAAATTAAGCGCTGTGACTTAATTAGAGCTTCAAAGACAGCATGAAATGCACTAAAATAAAACTATCACTAAAATAAAACTACCTCTAAAATAAAACTATCACTAAAATAAAACTATCGCTAAAATAAAACTATCACTAAAATAAAACTATCTCTAAAATAAGTGTTTTTAGAGTATTTCGGATCTATTACATTATTATATGTATCTATATACAATCATATTTCATATCTATTACATCATTATATGTATCTATATACTATTGTATTTTGTATCTATTACATCATTATATGTATCTTTGTACAATCAATTTTTAATATTGATATTGATCAATTAAGCGTTTGTATTACAGCATACTTTACGAAACATCTTGTGGCCTCAGATGATTTGCCCAGGAAGTTCTACACCATTGGTCGGTCCTATGACGTTGGTGAGTGTCATCTCCCTGTTGTATTTAGACCTCATGTCTCTGTACTGCTCTAGCTTCCATCAACTGTTACTACATGTATGTACACTAAGTTGTAATTCTCTCTTTTTGTTTATAGAACAAGAAAGAAATCCCTTACCTGGTCTATATGGAGCTCCACAAAATATTTGTGTAAGTTTGGTTGTGTTATATTGAATGGAATGTTTTCATTTTGAAAGAGTAAAACTTCAGTTACTGTATATATATGTACATTTTCATCCCACAATCATTTTGTCATTAGCTGACCTCTCAACTTTTAATACCCTGTGTTTTTATCTTACAGGCAGAGGTGGCAGCCATGACCAAAAACAGTCTCCAGAATGAGGTTATGTATGATGAACTGCAAGCAACGTTGTGGAGCTGTCTGATGGCCGTGGATATCCCCACCAGGTACACATCACCATCCCACAGTCCAAACACCCCATACACTGTCTCTAGATTTATATCCAATCAACCGAGTACATTCCCCTGCCAACCCCAAACCTAATCGCTTTCAGATACTCTTGTATATTCTGCAAATCTCCTCTTCTCTTAATTATCCTTATGTAATCTTCTTTCACCTATATATCCATATAACACAACAATTTGTATGATTGCTTAGATGTCAGAGCTCTCACAGTAAATGCAGTTTAAACACTTTCATTACAGAATGGTTCTAATATGTGCTGTTAAACACTTTCATTACAGAATGGTGCTATAATATGTGCTGTTAAACACTTTCATTACAGAATGGTGCTATAATCTGTGCTGTTAAACACTTTCATTACAGAATGGTGCTAGTCTGTGCTGCTAAACACTTCAGAATGGTGCTAGTCTGTGCTGTCAAACACTTTCATTACATAATGGTGCTAATCTGTGCCATACAACACTTTCATTACAAAATGGTGCTATAATCTGTGCTGTTAAACAGTTTCATTACAGAATGGTGCTATAATCTGTGCTGTTAAACACTTAATACAGAATTGTGCTATAATCTGTGCTGTTAAACACTTTCATTACAGAATGGTGCTAATCTTTGCTGTTAAACACTTTCATTACGGAATGGTGCTAGTATGTGCTGTTAAACACTTTCATTACAGAATGGTGCTATAATCTGTGCTGTTAAACACTTTCATTACAGAATGGTGCTATAATATGTGCTGTTAAACACTTTCATTACAGAATGGTGCTATAATCTGTTCTGTTAAACAGTTTCATTACAGAATGGTGCTATAATCTGTGCTGTTAAACACTTAATACAGAATGGTGCTATAATCTGTGCTGTTAAACACTTTCATTACAGAATGGTGCTAGTCTGTGCTGTTAAACACTTTCATTACAGATTGGTGCTATAATCTGTGCTGTAAAACACTTTCATTACAGAATGGTGCTATAATCTGTGCTGTTAAACACTTTCATAACAGAATGGTACTATAATCTGTGCTGTTAAACACTTTCATTACAGAATGGTGCTGTAATCTGTGCTGTTAAACACTTTCATTACAGAGTGGTGCTAATATGTGCTGTTAAACACTTTCATTACAGAATGGTGCTAATCTGTGCTGTTCAACACTTTCATTACAGAATGGTGCTATAATATGTGCTGTTCAACACTTTCATTATAGAATGGTGCTAATCTGTGCCATTCAACACTTTCATTACAGAATGGTGCTAGTCCCTGCTCACTCCCTACACTGCTCGGAGAGAAAGAGGACAGAGATTCAGTTCTGGTCACCAAGTCTACAACAATATGTTCAGGTGATAACCTAGTCTTTGTCACTTGGAATCAAATTTACATCATTATATGATTAATGATTTTATACTTCATAACGCAGTTTGAAAACTCGGCTTGTATTACTATGTACCTTTTAGTGGTGATTGGTGATCTATGCTCTCTTTTAACCACATGCTGTCTATACATTTGACATTCAATTTTGAATCTTGAAAGAATCTTTTCATATTTTAAACAATTTATCATTTGGAGTCTCTCTATCAATGTTAGTTAAGTGATCCCACATGATACCATCACACCAATGTAGTGACATACAAGATTTATATATACTTTGTGTTTGAAGCATCTGTTATATAACGCATTGCTTTTTATCACAGCTTCATGTCTTGATATCTGAATAATTACACCTATTTTAGTAAGGTGGATTTTGTTAGTTTAACGTCCTATTAACAGCCAGGGTCATGCAAGGAGGTACCAGGTTTGTTGGTGGAGGAAAGCCGGAGTACCTGGAGAAAAACCACCAACCAGTGGCCAGTACCTGGCAACTGACCTGTTTTAGAAAAGTAAAGAGGTGTTTTGATTCTTTATTTTTAAGAGCAGTACTTACTGAGATACTTAATTGACCCTAGATGTGTTTAACTTAAGTCCTGTAAATAGCTGGGGTGATTGTCGCTTGAGGACATCTCAAGGTCAATGAAAGTAGGAGTACTTGGATGGAAACCTTAGAGTTATTTATAGTACATAGCAACGACCCCATTTGGGTTTCAGACTCGTAACACAAATGTATAGGGTTTGTATGAGACTGAT
>SAYR01008770.1:94936-114665 GCA_004382745.1 Argopecten irradians irradians | reverse complement strand
GGAAAAAGTTAAGAAAATGCATTTCTCAAGGATTAAAAAGTATGAATCGCCAGCTCTGTGAATACGCGACCTGTCCATCTCTAGTCCGACAATTCGAATCGAATTTTTCCGTCCTTGTTGTTCTAGTGCATTATCCCGCCGTGCCAAATGAACTATTCTCTCTTCAGCTATCTGTACACTTGGTCTCTAACTGACCAACTGTTTCTCGTAATTTCTCGTTCTCCATTTTCCAGGTCAAAAAACTTTCCCTTCAAGTCTCTCAATCATCTCTTTGTTTTCTTGTCTGATTTCATCTCTCAATTTCTCCATATGAAAAATCATATCATCTTTTGTCATGAGAGTTAATAATACCTGGTTAATATGGTCGAGTTTATCATCGGTACTGTCCATGTGACTAACTGACACTCCGCTACCTCTACGATCAGATTTCGTCTTATTACTGGTACTAATGCTCCTACCGTTCGGCATTTTCTAAAGATTTACTAGTCCGTACGGTGAATAATATTATCGTGTCAAATAAATGGCAGCAACGAAATCGGGCAATACGTACCTGTCCGCACAGGGACTTGTAACGTAGGTTGTGAGAAAGTCTGTTGTGTACTAGGCCTATATACTATATAAAAGTCCTTTTATATAGTATATAGGCCTAGTACACAACAGACTTTCTCACAACCTACGTTACAAGTCCCTGTGCCTGTACGTAGTATCTCAAGAACAGGTGTGCGCGTGGATAGTGTTCACTATATGGTGGTCACTGAAGCATGACAAACTTCTCACATCTCACAGGAAATATCCTCAAATATCTCGAGAAATAGTCACTTTTTTCCAAAATCCAATAAGTCACGAATGTTCCATAATGTCACAAATTGTGGTTCGTCAAAGTAATTCCAAAAGACTGTCTAACTGAGTTTAAAACCAACATTTTGTAGAGACAGGAAATACATCACGCCTTCAACGCTTTCACAGTGCCACCGGAAGTGAATAATGTATATATTTCAATAAATACTTCAATAGTAACATATATTTTTTTCGCGGAAACCGGAAGTTGTATGAGCGTTATGTCCTAATAGCTATACTAACGCTATGTAGAAAATACCATTAGCGCAGTGAGAAATTCGCGCATTCGTTGTGATAATAGCTATATATACTAATGTTATGTAGAAAATACCATTAGCGCAGTGAGGAATTCGCGCATTATCGTCGTGATAATAGCTAATACTAATGTTATGTAAAAATACCATTAGCGCAGTGAGGAATTCGCGCATTCGTCGTGATAATAGTTATACTAATGTTATGTAGAAAATACCATTAGCGCAGTGAGGAATTCGCGCATTCGTCGTGATAATAGCTATACTAACGCTATGTAGAAAATACCGTTAGCGCAGTGAGAAATTCGCGCATTCGTCGTGATAATACCTATACTAATGTTATGTAAAAAATACCATTAGCACAGTGAGAAATTCGCGTATTCGTCGTGATAATAGCTATAATAATGTTATGTAGAAAATACCATTAGCGCTAAGAAATTCACGCATTCGTCGTGATAATAGTTATATTAATGCTATGTAGAAAATACCATTAGCACAGTGAGGAATTCGCGCATTCTCTGTAATAATAGCTCTACGAATGCTATGTAGAAAATACCGTTAGCGCCTTGAGAAATTCGCGCATTCTTCTTGATAATAGCTATATACGTACTAATGCTATGTAGAAAATTCCGTTAGCGCAGTGAGGCACTGGCGCATTCGTCTTGATAATAACTATTCTAATGCTATGTTTGAATGTCATATGCGCAATGATGACCGCGGTCATGTTTTAGCGAAAAATGTCTAGGAGAAGAAGTTGGAAAGAAGATAGTTCAATGTCAACAATCAAAAAGATCTGAAGTTCTCAGTAAATATATTCTGTAACCTGTCAGTAGTTGGGTGAATCAAAACCTAAAAAAGCGGTTCATCTCCAACTTATTTGTATCTTTTTTATTTACATTTTGTGCTTACAGCAAACAATTATCATATACTGTAACTTGCAGACAAAAGTGCCGGCGGTATTATTTAATTCATAATACATTATACATATAGGATAATAATCCCTCCGAGACAGTATAATTTAACATTTAATACTACTGATTATGAACGGTCCCTGATGGCGAGATTACAGTTTCTATATCTATCACTAATTTGTGTTAAGTTTGGAGATGAATTTCCATGCTGTTTTAAAGGGGGGATTAACCTTTTTTTTTTTTGTAATGTGGTACACCTTTGAACGACAAAACTGGACTACATTCTAAAAGTTAGTTTTTTGTTTAAAACAATCCTCTTTATGAAACAGCACAGTCATATAATTCATGTTCCAATTAAACTTTTTTATTTTGCGATCAGCAGTTTGCTACTTTTAACCCATCCGGAACTCCTCGAGGAATAGATATTCTCGCGATAATACCCGATGGTTCAGAATGACTTTAAACCTCTTTTTATTTGTGACGATTCTAAATGAAAATAAAATATCAAACATGGTTTTGATAGTGAATACCGACATTCAAAACCTGAATCAATCTTAATAATACAATGTAAGTACACAATGTCAATTTAACTACACTTTAGAGGGTTGTCAAGTGATCTGAAATATGTTCCTGTTATATAAAGCGGAACTCGGTTAATACGAACTCAAAGGGACCGCGAGAATTATCCGAGTTCGTATTAACCAAGTTCCACTGCACCTCCAATATATTAAGCCCTTATTAACCCTGGCTGTCGAAAACAAGGTTCATACCACAAACATTTCCTTACTCTCATTGTAAATGTAATGTGAATGTAAAGTCAGCTAAGAAAAAAAAGTTTCAGGTGTAGATGATGGGGGAATGTCGGAGTACCAGGATAAAAGATGCCGACCAGCGGTCAGTAACTGGCAAATACCCAACGGTCCCATATTTTCCATACAAATATAAGCGATGTTTTAGGGACATACTTGAACTATTTGGTATTTCTTTGCAAATCTGTCAAATGTCTTACTCTTTGTAGCTCAACTGGGTTCCATGTTAGTCGTAATTCTCCATGCATGGTTGATGCAATGTGATTTGAATATTTTCATTGTTTTATTTTTTTTCATAAAATATTTACTAAGATACGTATATTTTAATAACTGGTATTACTTGAACAAGTCATTATTTTCGATTCTACTAGTTAGGGCAGTATAATACCATACTTGCCGATCAAGTATTTGTTTTATAATATAATATGTATTAGTTTCTTTGACAAATCTGAAAAAAAAAATTCCCTGAAAGATAATTACAAGAAGAACGATAGTCATAGGCGACCGCCGCCTGACGAATTCAATCACTGGTCAATATAAGTTCACAAGCGCAATAGAAATACTGACCCTTACATGAACTTTTATGACACTGTTATTTTTTTATTCACGCGCTGAAATGTTTGCGACGAAAGCGAATAATCACACAGCATTCAAAACACAGATTAAAAAAATGAATGTCGAGAACTGCGCTTTTCATATGCATACTTGAAGGCCGATATTGAAGTCAATACTCTTTGGCTAATGTTTTGTTCGTTGTGCTAGATAAATACACAGAAAATCATAAGTTTAACCAAGCTAGCAGGTCCCTGTGTTTACATACAACAATATAGGTGGCGAAGTTGAGAATACGAGAATCCAAATAAATATACATGGCGACCGTAAAAGTCTTGTTATCGAGTTATTGACATTCATTGGAGAAATCAAATGATTTATGAACCCTACATTTAAATCGACAAATGTCCTTCATACATGGGGTTAAAACAAATATACTTTTTTTTTTACTTTTGTGATTCGTTAAGTATTGTTTTTACTGAACTGTATTCAAATGTTTGGTTTCCTGTGAGATTATGAATGTTACATATATGTGGTGTATAGTGTCAGCTCGTTCATGGGGAAATCGTCGAAAAAACGCCGCAGAAGCAAAAACTCTGCCTCAGGTGTGACCCCGCCGAGCAAAACAGCGAATAACAACAAGATGGCTATGTCAGGTATGTCGGGTTCCTGTATACCAACTGGTAACCTACAGACCTCTCAAGTTTTGTCTGATGCCCACGGGTCATTGTTTGGTCCTCAAATGACTGAGAATTCTCTCCCACCCGGATATGTAACTTTTAATGAACATTTTCCAAACGGTCAACAGTTATCAAACTCGATGCCCGTGCCTTCAGTTCACGCCGTTCATAGTCAGTCATGCGAACCGGCACGTGAACATGTACATGTAGCGCACAGTACACCTTATTTTCAACCTGATGTGCACTCCATTGTGAACGGTCAGCATATAGCTAACAGGCCCCCGCCACCATTTCCCCAGTTTATGACATCGACGTCTCCATCCATACTGCCTCCTCCTTCTCGGCCGCCTCAGGACTACTCAGTCCTCCTCCACCCAGCCGCCTTCATCAACATCAATCGTGACAATGCAAATGATATTCACAAATATAAACTTGATGAACGATAGACTGGACAAATTTGAAAAAAGGCATTAATGAAAAGCTTACTAAGCTCGATATCCTTGATGATATAAATACCAGGTTCGAAACCCTTGACACCAGTATGTGTTCATTGAAGGATGAACTCGCAAATATTGCCTCTAAAGTAAAGCGACATAACGACATTCTAGCAAGGAAGAGGCCCATCACCATGAAATGGATGATCGTGTTTCATACATTGAATCGATTGATAGTGATCTCGAACAGGAGAACTACGAGCTCAGGGAGCAATTTTAACGTCTCCAAACTCACTCCATGATGTATAATTTAATATTTTCGGCAATCGCAGGTGAAGGCAATGTTGACAAGGA
Source organism: Argopecten irradians irradians (assembly GCA_004382745.1). NCBI lineage: Eukaryota > Metazoa > Mollusca > Bivalvia > Pectinida > Pectinidae > Argopecten > Argopecten irradians. The sequence continues at coordinate 109,837 of SAYR01008770.1, read as the reverse complement.
GAACACAGAGGACGTTCTCAAAACCTTCATCGATCAGCAGCTGGAGGTTGTAAGTGCTAGAGACATAGCGTTCCAAAATGTACACCGTCTACGTCCGCGACGGGATGGAAAACCACGCAATATCATAGCCAAGTTTGTAAACCACCACGACCTTGACCGCGTGTTAAAGGCTGCTCCCGAAAAACTTCGTAACAAACCGGAATATTCCATCTAGCTGCAGTACCCGACGGAAATAAGTGACCGTCGGTCGGCCCTTTACCCGGTTATGAAAGAGTTTAGGCGAAAGGGGGACAGGGCCAAAATAGTGTACGATACACTATATGTGAACGATAGACCTTACTACCCACCATAACACCCTCGAAAACAACGAAATTACCGTTAAACCTCGGAAAGTCGTCACCCTAACCAGCATGCACCCCGGGGCTACAATTACGACCCCTCCCCCTGGACATCACCGCGCACCCCCAGGCAACCACCGCGCATCATGTGGACACTCTCAAGAAAATCGAGGGACACACGGAATCTCCGACGACCGCGCTTCTCGCGTCTCCGCGCCCCAATTCGGAAACGACTTTCCAACAGACCTCAACGCCGACACTCAGACCCAACGAGAGACTGTTCTGTAGGACAACACATCGGACACCCCAAACTTAGCCCCAGAGAAGTCTAATGATCTTAACATTGGCTTCTAGAACACATGTGGAATTACTTCAAAATTAATTGACCCAGAATTTCGAAGCCTAATTACAAATTACGACATTTTGATATGTGTTGAAACAAAAATTGATGAACACGATGAATTAGACCTACCAAATGGCTATGTATCCTTTTCAAAATATAGAACCAAATTCAAAAGAAAATCTGGCGGTATCACTGTTATTTTTAAGAGCCACTTGTCAAAATATATACATTTTCATGATACAATGTATGAATATGTTTTGTGGTTTGAAGTATATAAAACTCTATCTGAATTAAATGAAAATTTACTTACAGGCTGTATATATATTCCCCCTGAGAATTCTAGGTATTCCTCAGATAATGCATTTACAGAAATTGAAGACGAGTTGATAATGCTATCACAAGAAAACAAAAATATGCTTGTCGGCGATTTTAACTCAAGAACTTCTGACGCCATAGATTATATCATACCAGATGAAAAATTACATGATATACTAGATATATCTGATAATAACCATGCTACCGATAATATGAATTCTTTTGAGCGATTAGCTCAATATGACATCCCTCTTGCTCGATCTTCTCAAGATAAAGGACGTATAAATAATTATGGGTCGAAATTGATTGAAATGTGTAAACGGAGCTCTTTATTTATCGAGAAGTATCTCGGAAAAACTACATGTAAAGACTCAAGCGTTGTTGATTACCTTATATTGATGCCAGATTTATTTCCGTTCATAAAATATTTTGAAATAATTGATTTTAACCCATTGTTTTCAGATGTGCATAATCTAATAAATTTCTCATTCGATTCTCCGGAAAAAAAAGATGTCCGAGATGAAAAATGTTTTGCTGATAGAGATTATGTGAGATGGAATCCCTTGAAATCGTCAGATTTTGCACGAGCAGTTAAAAACAATATAATGTAAATCTAAATAATGTATTACTTAGTGACACTATCACAAGTGGTCAAGTGAATGGTCTAGTGACAGACATATGTACAGTACTAACAAATTGCGCTACAAACACGATAGGTGTGACTCACCACCATAAAACAAATAATAAAAATATAAACAAACCTTGGTTTAACAAGGATTGTAAACTTGCCAGGAACTCTTTTAATAAATATAAAATAAGGTACAAATTTAACAAATCAACAGAAACTAAGCACACGATGAATATTAAAGGAAGAGAATACAGAAAACAACTGAGAAAGAACTACAAAAAATATCAAGCGAAATGCACAAAAGAATTAAGGGATAACGCGAAACGAAACCCAAAAGAGTTCTGGAAAACGCTTAATAAGTTTTCACAAAAGAAGAAAACAGAAACAAACATACCCATAGACGTTTTACACGATTATTTCAAAAAACTTAACACACCTGAAGAAGAAAATAATAATGTTATAAATGAAATTGACAACCTTGATGTTAACGATAATGACGTCAATAATACACTGAATCAACCGATTAACGAGATAGAAATACAGAAAGCTATTCGATTACTAAAAAATAACAAAGCGTCCGGCCCAGATCGTATTTTGAACGAATATTTGGAAAATTCTCCTCCGGAGATGCTCCCTGTTTATGGTCAATTGTTCAATATAATTTTAGACACGAGGATTATTCCGGATAGTTGGAGTGTCGGTATCATCAAACCTATATACAAAAATAAAGGTAGTCCGGAAGACCCAGATAATTATAGAGCTATCACATTGATAAGTTGTCTTGGCAAATTATTCACTTCAATAATTAATAATCGCCTTAATGAATATGAAAAACAAATTAACGTAATATCTCGAAACAAGGCAGGCTTTAGGAAAGGTCATTGAACTGTAGATAATGTTTTCGTTTTGCATATTCTCATATCTATATATCTTTCAAGTGGAAAAAAACTATACTGTACCTTCATAGACTTCAAAAAGGCATTTGATACCGTATGGAGAGCAGGCCTTTGGCAAAAATTACATAACAGTAATGTAAATGGTAAATGTTTCAAAGTTATTTTTAACATGTATAATAATATTTTAAAAATCATGTGTTCAATTCAATTCCAGAACGTCTGATTTCTCCCCGTGCTTAATTGGAGTCAGACAAGGAGAAAACCTATCTCCCTTTCTCTTTTCCGTGTTCCTTTATGACATAGAAAGTTATTTTGCCTCTTCAGGTAGTCATCCACTTGAAACTGTAAGAGATAAGTTTTTTAACGAACTTCACATCTTTGTTGAAATCTTTGTTCTTTTATACGCCGACGATACTGTGCTATTCTCAGAAAGTCCAGAAGGTCTTCAAAGTGCTTTAAATGTATTCCAGCTTTATTGTGAAACTTGGAAGCTTAAAATTAATGTAAATAAAACAAAAGTTATGGTATTTTGTAAGAAAAAAAGTAAACAGAATCATGTATTTATATTGCAAAACGAAACTTTAGAAAATGTAGATAATTTTACTTATTTAGGAATTACTTTTACTTTTAATTACAATGGCAACTTTGTCAACGCGAGACGTAGAGTAATCGATCAGGCACAAAAGTCAATATTTTCTATATATAAAAAATCAGGAATCTTTCTCTTCCGATAGATCTCTAGGGGCCGCGGTGGTCGAGTGGTTAAGATGTACCGACATGTTGCGACTTCCGGTTTGAAATCCATGGTGGATACAGCATTCGCACCGAGGGAAACAATTGCTGGAAATCAGTGGTAATAAGGACTTCGGTCCTATTTATTATTTGAATTTATTCATATTGAACTGTTTTGTGAAAGATTGAGACATTTCATCATGTGAAAATCACTCCTATTGTGTATATATCTATCTGGCTCATTCCGAGCTGGCGAGATGGGTACTAAAGGCGACCAAAATGGCCGCTCCCGGAGCTATAGGAAAGACTGTTCGTATTTAGTTAATGTTGGCGATAACAAACTTATAACAGCCAAGGCTGTGATTGATTCTGTTGAAGGGTATATGTTTGTTGAACATATATGCGTCGTTGTCCCGAAAGGAATGTTGTTTTCGACGGTGACGCTACTACCGGTAGAGATCGGGGTTATTGATATCGGACGGCATTGATGTGGCACCCGTGCGTGGTCAAGTGTCCGAGATCGTTGAGAAATCTTTTCTGATGGTGTCATTTTACATTATTTACCAGCGTATATTGATTATGGTGAAATAAGCTGAAAAGCTTGAACGTTTATAATGTTTGAGATTTTGTCGCTTGAAAAACGCAGGTTTTATCCAGGCACGACAGTAGCTCGACGGAACTCGTTTCGTCCAAAGTCGGTTAACCCCCGAGTTGCCATCTATCCATATACAGTAAAGTTGGGACAATTCCTATTACCGAGTTGGTTTCATGATAATACAGAGGAAGAGTGTAAGCTGTGCCATTAATAGAACATGTTTTCAGGCGACTGTCCTCAATTTCCTGCTTTAAAATGCTTTTACAATGGGCCAGCGTACTATGCACGCGAATTGTATACCCCTCCGTGTACTCGATATGTGCAAACGGGTTCGGTACGGACTGTCGCATTGTGACGAGGTATTTTGGTCTTTATGGCGAGAGAATGTGGTTGAGCGTGACTTCTCATTGCACGTGTACAGATGGTGGTACTGAAAGATGAGGTGAGATGGACTACTTATGTACACATGCGGCAATTTTTATTTGCCACATGTGAATTCTAGGTCTAGCGAGGCTGATGATGACGGTGACGACGAGGATGACGAAGATGGATGGCGATTGGCCGATGATGATGAGTTGATGATGTTGATATGTTAATATATGTCGGTGATGACCAATAACGGTGGCCGACATTAGCCCTACGAACGACATATGCATGTCGTAGGGAATGTATATCCGCGACAATGGATGACGTATCCGCAGGTACCCGATACACAGACTGATGAGGTTCATGGAACTTTCTCCAATAGCAGTGATTTCGCGGACACAATGTTCTTGCATAGTATGCATGAATGAGGGAGGAGGGATCTCAAAGTTATGGAGAACCCCTCTCCCCCACTGATAATGATACATGTTATGAGTACGACGGAGGAACTGGGCGGTTTTGCATAGGCCTAAGAAAAAGCGTAAATGTAAAACAACTGCAGGTATCTTCTTCCGTGTACGCATAAGAGAGGAAATTGAGACAAACAAACATAAATGCTTAAAAAATGGATTTGTTTATATATTTTTGTTTACTTCTCCTAATGTTTAGTTTTATATTCATTTAACTGCAACGGACTTAGAGATGTAGATAAAGTATTAAGTTTTTTCTATGTTTGAAGAAAATAAGGTGCAGACTTAGTTATGCCTACAGGAGACCTTTTGCTGATAACGTATATCAGCCAAATCAAAGATAAATGGAACAATGGCAAAATTATTTATTCTAATAGTTGATACATGCAATTTCCAAAGAGTGGCTATATTGATTAAGACTGAAATTAAAGATTGTGTATTAAGTTAAGTGATTCAATTTATAGATGGTTAGGTTACTAAGCAGAACGGTGAAACTAGATTGAGCGTGTTTTTAATTTATTTAATGTGTATGCTCCAAATAAAACACGATAGATTATATTTTTGATGCGGTTTAAATGAGTTACAAAAAGGTTATGAAACATTATTGTGGCGGTGATTTTAATACAACATTAAAATCGATTAGACAGATCTGGTTTAACCAAAAACCACTGCTGATGATTTTTGCGTTTTAAAACTTAAGAGTTTCATGAATGATTTTTAACTTATGTGATATATGGAGAAATAGAAATCGTGATAGTTCGTTTTTCTCGTAAGTAAATGAAGGAATGAGAGTTTCTCCAAAGTCTGAATGGATTATTTTCTTATTGATAAACAATTTAATCGGAAAAAGTACGTAATGTTTATTAAATGATACCTCTTTATGTTTGATCACCGGTATTGTGAATATGCCAATTAGATTTAAAGGTTGTGTGGAGCGAGGCCCCGGGTGTCTGGGTTTTGAACAATCAACTTCTATTTGAAATTGACTATGTTGTTTAAAATACCAAGATAATCATTTATAAAAAGCAAAAAGTGATGATTCTATACACGACAGAAAACCACTTGTCTGGTGGATAACCTTAAATATAAAATAAAAGAAAACATCTCACTTATTTGGGAAGGAGAGAACAAAAATTAAGGTTGCTGAATTTTTCGACTTCAGAAACGTCTTTGGCAGATATTTCAAGTTAAAATTGTTGGTTCTAAATGATAAGTGCCTTATGAGGAAATATCAAGAATTGAAAATGGAATTGGACGCCTAGAGGAGCGAAAAATGTAAGGCGCCGGTGTTACGTTTAAGGCCTAAAATGCGCGCAGATGAGAGTGACCGTAAATACTGCACATTTTTTGAGACTAGAGAAACACAGACAAAGTTTAAAAGCTAATTAAAGAGCTTGAAAGATAACGGACAGATCATATCTGACACAGATTTTAATTATGGATTAAGTTTACAATTTTTATTAAAAATCTCATATTCATGTGTTAATATTGATGATTAGCGTGATAGCATGGATTTTTTACAATGTATAGATTAAGAAAACTATCTTGTTTTTGATTTAAAAAAATGTTTGATCTTTGATAACTCGATTCGAGGAAGTTCGTTCAAGCTGCTTTGAAAGGAATGTCTAGCAATAAAAGTCCGGGACACAGATGGTTTTGACGGCTGGAATTTTATTGGTAAAATTTTATGATATTATTAGGTGATGTTTTTCTTCGTATCTTTTTCTGCAAATTGAACTAGCGGGGGAACTTTCGAAGACTATGAAACTATGTCATTGAGTCTAGTTTGTTCTAAAAATAAAAGGGAATCGAAATAAGCTTAAAAAATTGGAGACCTATTAAGTCTTTCTCAATGGTGACTAACAAAATTTTTAGCACGAATTATGTCGAATAGGTTAGAAAGTGTTTTACCAAGCATTTAATCTCCCCTTACCAAAGCTGTCTTGTATTGTTGGGCGGGATATAGCCGATAACTATTTCATTGTATACGTGTTATTTGTGATCGATCCTTGCTGAATGTGATAAATTGCGAGGGTTATATACTAAAAATTGATCAGGAAAAAAGCTTTTTGATAGGGGTAAGCCATTACTATCTTTGAAAAAGTTTTATTAAAGTTTGGATTTGGAGGAGCGCTTTATAAAGGTGGGTAAACATTTTTTACCAATGGGATTTCACAGTAGCGTGAAATGTAATGGTTTTTTAACTAAATACTTCCCTATTTCTGTAATTCAGATAAGGGCAGGTGATTGCCCAATCTCTGCGATGCTGTACGTTTTTGACAGCTGAACCTTTAGGCCAAATGATTTTGAAAAGGGATGATAATTTGAAGGGATTAAAATACCTATGTCTGGCAGAGAGCGAAGGTTTTTCAGCAATGCGGATGACACAACGTTAACTTCTATCAAATAAACTTCTATTAATGCGGTATTTGATTGTATTAGAAAACATATGGTAAAAGTTTCCGGGGCCAAATGTTAATATTTGAAAAGGTCAGAGGTGAATGTGTATTGGGTTGTGAATTTTTATCAAGCAGAAGAGGCAAAGAGTTTCCAAGTCAAAATCCTGAATTAAAACAATACTTATACTTGGTGTATATCTGCGGTCCAGATTGTAAAATTTGTTGAATCCACTTGCAACTGGGAAGGTAAAATTAATTCTATGCGTAGGATTTGACCGTCGGGTCTCAGAGATATTTAACAATCCAGGGGCCGGGCTACAGTTATTTTCCTCCTTGTTATTTCAAAATGTTGCGCATGTATTGTCTGCCTGCTACTATATCCGAATTACATCATAAGTTCAGATAAAAAAATGTCACTTGAAATTTCTCTGGAACAAATGAGTTAAACATATTTGTTTCGTATAAACTATCATAGGCCTGAAAGGTTAATAGGTGGCTTTTGCAGTTTCCCGACATTTGATTGTGGAAAATTGAAATCTTTCAGAATTAAATTTTGCATTTAGATTTTTGGAACAATGACGAGTATTAATTGGAGAAAATACCGGAAAATATTTCCTATCTTTAGTTGGGAAAATGAAATTAGTTTATCTTGTTTTTAACTGCCAATTTCAAGCGTTCGCAGTTAAATAAGTATATAACCCGATTTCTTTATTCTAAGAAATGTTTGCTTTGCTTGAGGTGGATATATTTAATTTTCTTAAATTTGAGGCAGAAAAGTGAATTATATGTATAGCCAGCCTGTACTTTTTAAACCCGCTGTTTTCAAATATTGTGGAAAAAGAACTGAACAGTAGTGTGTTTATTCAAGCGGGTCTTTGTCTATGTGAAAGATTTTACTTACACGAGGTACTTCCAAGGTTTACTTTCCAATTAGAATCCATTGTTGAATTAGTCCATGATATAATCCAGATATCCCAAGAAAGAATATAATCACTGAGTATGTAAGGTTAATCCATAGTTTTCCTGATAAAGTTCCTCACAAGTATTCTCAATTACTGTTATGAAAAAACATGTTGCCGTAGTCCCGTTGTTACGCTACGAAGGCCTGACGGCGCGCGGCGCGTGGTCACCACGAATCCACACGTGATATTTATGCGGGTACTGTTTGAGTGGTGACATTCGTTTGCACCTGGTTGCCCTACAGTTTTGGGGAAGTAAGGTTTCCGGATGATTCAGGTCGAGCGCGTATTTAGTATAATCCATGCCCCAAAATTATCCAGTCGAAGTAGCGGAAGTGCATTTTTAGGTTGCTCATAATTCTATATTCAGCGCGCGACAATATTATATTAGATGTGGAATTTCGGATACGGATGTATTGTCCTGTCTGTGTAAACAGGGCCAACGGAAACGTCTATGGCACTTTGTTTTTAGATTGTCCCAAATTAAATGAATTTTATGTGTTTTTTTAATGATTTTGTAAAAAGTTTTTTTTCTGGTACTGAGTGATGAAAACAGAAATGTATAAGACTGGCATCGTTTGATATTGCTTGGATTTTATGAGAAGTGGAAGAATGTAAATCATCATTGTAAGTTTAACTTTACCTTAAGTGTTGCCCGATTTTTGTTTTTTAAAAGAAGGAAATATTGTCATGTGCAATGAAGGAAATGCTGGATATTATCAATTTTTTTCAATTCACGTTCAAACGTTTTGTTCGATATGTTTTTCATTATTTTATAAGTACGCATAAAAGAGGCTTTTTTCATAAAGTATTTCATCTCTTTCAAATGATATTATCGTTACTAGAACGACTGGTGATATTCAAATTATTTTTAAAACTATTTACGAAGTTTGTGAGTTCCTGATGATTATGTATTGCCTGTATTTACAGTATTAGTGCAGATGTTTTTTATGATTATTTTTATTTTGTTTGTTTTGTTGAGGAACCTCGGGGGACCCAACCCCCGGGGCCCTATTGACGGGAAAAATAAAATTATTTTTATCCTTGAAAAAAAAAAAAAAAAAAAAAAAAGATGTACCGACATATTACCACATGCCCTCCACCTCTGGGTCGCGAGTTCGAATCCCATGAGGGGCAGTTGCCAGGTACTGACCGCTGGTCGGTGGTTTTTCTCCGGGTACTCCGGCTTTCCTCCACCAACCAAACCTGGCACGTCCTTAAATGACCCTGGCTGTTAATAGGACGTTAAACTAATCAAAACCGATAGATCTTCAACTAAAACGCTTTGATTCTTTAGTAGAGCCTATCCTATTGTATGGGTCAGAGGTATGGGGATTCGAAAATTTAAAAATACTTGAACAGATTCATCTTAAGTTTTGCAAAAGAATCCTGAAAGTGAGGTCTACTACTCCAAATTTTATGATTTATGGTGAGCTAGGTCGTGTGCCGTTAGAAATAAATGTTAAACTAAAATTAGTAGGTTTTTGGAATAGATTGCTAAGTAATGATAACAAACTAAGTAGCATTTTATTACAATTGGCCTTACATTTGCAAAATGATGCTAATTTTTCTTTTAAATGGATTAAATGTTTACAAAGTATTTTTAACGAAACTGGATTTTCTTTTATATTCGATAATAAAATACTGATGCCTGATAATTTCTACAAAGATGTTTTGAAACAACGTCTGATTGATCAGTTTATACAAAGATGGTTTTCCGACTGTGCTAACTCAGCTCGGGGACAATTATATTCTGTATTTAAAACAGAATTTTGCATGGAAAAGTATTTATTAAATTTGTCAGAACATGCCAGAATACAAATAACAAAACTGCGTACTTCGAATATTAAATTTCCTATAGAAACGGGTAGATGGTATAATATCCCAAAAGTGAATCGTTTATGTAATTTATGCGCCGAAAGCATTGGTGATGAATTTCATTATTTGTTTATATGCAACAATATTACTTTATCGACTCTAAGAAATAAATATATACCTCGCTATTATTATACAAACCCAAATATTGATAAGTTTAGAGGTTTTTTTTATCAATATGCAACCAACAAATTCTGACAGGTTTTTCTATTTTCCTAACCAAAATGTCCCCTCTTTTGTAATTAATTCCTTTGCGGTTGTTTATCTGTTTGTTCTGATTGAAATATTAAGTTATTTATATGTACACATTTATACATATAATGTGGATTTACACGGTGCGTGTGCGAGCGCGTGACTAAATTGTATAACTACATGCTCATGTACATGTGTGAGAATATTAGGTTTTTGATCGTATGAATTGTGTGTGTGTGGCAGGTTATATATGTACACACGTAAATGTATGAGGATAATATGGTTGAACGTATACATTGTATGTATGTGTGTGGCTGGTGTTATTATACACATATGTATGTATATATAACAGTTAATTACCAAATTTATCTGTCCATTCTGTCAATTATATTTGTATGCCTCCTCATGTTACACATATCTTATGTGTCTGAGTGTTAAAAATAAAATCTTGAAAATCTTGAAAATCTTGACTAAGCAGTGATCGCACTGAGACGGCTGAGGCTTGCGCTAAGAAATGTGCCAAATTTTTTCAGGGATAATCTTAAAGTCGATGTCAAAGTAACTGATATCGACATTGCCCATCGACTTGGACCTCGTTCCACTATTTGCAAATTTGTGCGTAAAATGAAAAAGTTCGAAGTTTTGAAGGCAAGGAAAGAGCTCAATGGTAAGAAGATATATATCTTTAAAGACTTGACCCAGGAAAACCAACAAATTCTGAAGCGCACGCACGAGCTAGACTGTGTTGAGAACTCCTGGTCGATTGAAGGCAAGCTGTTTGTTAAGCTGATCAACGGGAAAAAGCGAAGAATTTCTGATGACACTATATGCTAATTTCGCTAATTAAGTAGCGTGAGTGATAAAGACTAATGCGCTCATCATACATTGACAATGACAAAGATTATATTCTCGTAAACATGCAAACAGTAGTGTAGAGAATATATAAACAGGACATATATATATGTAAACAGCATTAACAATGAAATAGTGCAGTACATACATGTATTACACATCTACTAGAATATACATATAGAATATACTGGTTATATTAATGAACTGAATTAAGTATGTCTTGTATAATAATTATAAATTTTGTAAGTGAAATAAGTTCATTGCTAACTACATCATTAAATAGAGTATCAAATTTAAAAGTATTTGGTCTTTCATAATAGTATCTAGACATAAATTTCTTTCTATTGGATACTAAGTGATCATCAGTACAGTTAAATAAATAATGGAACTCATCTCCAATTTCGTTTAAGTTACACATGCTACAAAATCGTTGTTGTCTTGGTATATTAATCCATCTGCCACATTCAACCGCTAGTTTTACATTACATACTTCGCCAGACGTGGAGGAAGAACAATCAAATAGTTTTCAAAAATCAAATCATGCTTATAAATTCTATAATTGGTACCTTTCGGAGAGTTGAAAACATCATTTTTTCCAACTATATATAAAATTACATTTGAGGGCATGGAAAATAACTTTTTTCAAACAATGTGAACTAGTGAATTGCCCCTCTCGAAAACATTAACAAGATTACATTCTTCAAAAATACTTTTAATACATTTTAACCACTGTGTATTATAATTATTAGTAATCTGGAGCAGTTTATAATTAAGCTTGTTATGTGATGATTCGATCATCCTTGCCCAATAGCCAATCATGCGAACTTTAATACTGACAGATAATGGGAATCTACCAAGTTCCCCGTATACCATGAAGTTGGGTGTTGATGTTTTCAACTTAAGAATATGTTTACAAAATTTAAGGTGGAGACGTTCTAAAAGTTTACAATCACAAAATCCCCAAACCTCACAACCGTATAATATAACAGGTTTTATAGCTTTATCAAAAATATCTAAATCACAATCAATAGATAGATTATGACTCCTACATTTAGCAATGGCACCATACATCGCTTTTATACCCTTTTCATATAATTTCTTAACATTAAACTGCGTGAAGCCATTTTTGGTGAAATAAACACCAAGATGTTTGAAATTTTTCACAATTTCCACGTTGTTACCATTAAAAGTGAACCTTATATCTCGAGATAGATTCCCTCTACCAAAAACCATAACTTTCGTCTTATCGATGTTAACTTTAAAGAGCCATAGCTTGGAATAATTATAAAATACATTAAGTTGCTTTTGTAAATCTTCAGCAGAGTCTGCAAGTAATATAGTATCGTCAGCATACAGTAAGACATACAATTTAAAAAAAGTCTTCTAAATCGTTTAAAAATATTGAAAATAAAAATGGGGATAAGTTTTCTCCTTGTCTCACTCCAGAGTTACAATTAAATATGTTAGAAACTGATTTACCTTTAACGACATTAGCTTTAATGTCATTATACATATTTAATATTACATTAAAACACTTTCCATTTATACCACTTGATATTAATTTGTTCCATAGACCTAATCTCCAGACAATATCAAAAGCTTTTTCGAAATCTATAAAAGCACAATACATACGTTGTTTAAATTGCTTTGACAGCTCAATTAAAGAATATAACGAAAATATGTGATCTAAGGTAGAGTATTGCTTTCGAAATCCTGCTTGGTTTTCAAGTATAAGTTCAATGCTATAGGCATAGTTATTTAGTCTTTCATTAATGATAGTAGTAAATAGCTTACCCAAACAACTAACACGAATGATAGGTCTGTATTTTTTTTGCTTCAAACCTATCCCCTTTATTTTTATATACAGGTATAATATTTCCCATAAGCCACGACTTTGGAATGATACCATGCAGTGTCAAATATGTAGTTAAAAACTTTTACATATACGGGAATCATAATATCAATAGTATATTTAATATATTCATTACAAACTAAGTCCTCACCAACAGCCTTATTGCTTCTTAATTTGCTGACATAATTAAGTATTTCAGATGCTGATATTTGTTGATTCAAGATATCATGAGCACCTAGGTTCGACAACTCTTTGATTTCTTCAATTGATAGTACATGGTCAATATCACCTTCAACATTATTATTAAAATATGTACCAAAAAAGTTGAATAATTCATCGATGCTTGCCTTACACGATTTATTTGTGGAATTACCTTGATTTAATATTTTCCAATATTCTTTTGGGTTTCTAGATCTTAGATTATTTAACTTGGTTTTTATATTCTTCTTATGTGAATATCAGAGTGGTTAAAAAGTACATCCGATACTTCAACAAAATCAGGTTGTTCTGCAGTTCTACTATTAAAATCACCAAGCAGACATATATACTTAAAATCTCCACTTAGGTTCAAAAATTCATTCTCAATTTCCTCAAAACAATCGATTGAAGAATAATTAGAATTAGCTGGGGGAATATAATTTAAAGCAAATAATACGTTGCCTTGGCAATTAAGTACAGAACTATTCATTTTAATCCATAAAGTATGTTTAGAATCTGTTTTCAGGTAAGTAATGTGTTTAGCATATTCATTTTTTACATAAACAATTATTCCACCAGATTTTTTAGTAGATAATGACTTTCTGTGCTTACAATATACCGTGTACCCATCAATATCTATAGAGTCTGCCTCATCAGTTTTTGACTCAGTGATACAAATCATATCATACTTCAGTATGTAATCCATAAACTCTGGATATTTAAGTTTACCAAGGACGTATATGACTTATAAATCCTTGAGTTTACCTACAAGACCATTTTCAGTTACACAAATAATTTTAAACGAGTCATTTAAGGACGGTTCTTCCTCCGCGGGATCCTAGACGGTTTTAACTGAAGTTTCCTCGTCAGTCGGGACTGTAGAGGAGCTCCCTCCTCTTCGAGGATTGTATGACGTCCGAGTATTAAATCTGTTAACTACCCGAGGAAAATCTACCGCGCTTAGCAGGGGGAGTGACTCTGGATTCACCATATCCCTGTCCCACTGATCGTGAATCCACACGTTCTGGAGTCCCGTTATCACGAGGCCTATCAAACGATCTAACGGCACTACTATATCTTCTGCTAGTGTCGTCCCTTGGTCTAGCACCAGTAGCGTTAAAGTGAACAGTCGGGCAAGGATGGCTAAAGTTGATAAAAATGGTGTGAATGTATCCAGTATTATTTCTTATGAAATAGAAAAATAAAATCTCTCGTCAAAATCTGTCTGCGTACGAAGAAATTAATTTAAAGTTTGGGAATTCTAAAACGTCCTCCCGGCTCACTATGTCTGTGGTTACCTTACCACGCAGCCTCGCTTTCAACGCTTTCAACTTTTCTTTACTTTAATGGTCAGAACTGGAAACTAAGCAGAACTTGACCGTCCTATTAATATGTGAGAACTTTTGGAAGGCCAATGAACGCATTTAGACTGGTTTTCTATGCCCGACTATTCACTTTAACTTCGTTGACAGTTACCCACCATATTTTTTAGTAGATAATGACTTTCTGTGCTTACAATATACCGTGTACCCATCAATATCTATAGAGTCTGCCTCATCAGTTTTTGACTCAGTTGATAAAAATCATATCATACTTCAGTATGTAATCCATAAACTCTGGATATTTAAGTTTACCAAGGACGTATATGACTTATAAATCCTTGGTTTACCTACAAGACCATTTTCAGTTACACAAATAATTTTAAACGAGTCATTTAAGGACGGTTCTTCCTCCGCGGGATCCTAGACGGTTTTAACTGAAGTTTCCTCGTCAGTCGGGACTGTAGAGGAGCTCCCTCCTCTTCGAGGATTGTATGACGTCCGAGTATTAAATCTGTTAACTACCCGAGGAAAATCTACCGCGCTTAGCAGGGGGAGTGACTCTGGATTCACCA
>SAYR01008770.1:66987-94832 GCA_004382745.1 Argopecten irradians irradians | reverse complement strand
GGAAACTAAGCAGAACTTGACCGTCCTATTAATATGTGAGAACTTTTGGAAGGCCAATGAACGCATTTAGACTGGTTTTCTATGCCCGACTATTCACTTTAACTTCGTTGACAGTTATATGTCCATTCGGTGCTTCTCTAGGTTTATCTTCCGTTACAACATCCTCCGTGTATAGATGACCGTCTACAATAAGTTAATCTCGAACTAGTTTCACTCGGTGGCCTTCGCGCCGTAGTTCTTTGAGTTTGGGATACAACACCCTCCGCTTTTCCTCAATTTCCTCAATACGTGAGTATGGCATGTACACCAGGAACTGAAACATTACTTTTTCCCATCTTATTTTGTCTGTGTTTGTTTTGTTTACATACTTCACACTAAATTTCATTTCCTTTCCTGTAATGCAACGCATAAAACCGTACTGCATATGATAATTTAAATAGCCAATGTATACTATATCATCTCGGTGAGTCATACTAAACTTCACCATATCAGTGAAAGTATAATATTTATCAATATATATTTTGCAATTGATTCTATGTATATTGCATTTACATTGCAAATTCATTGGGGTTTGGTGTACAAATTATTCTCAATTCACACTCGGCTTATATATTCCATGAAATATGCAGTTATCGGTTTGGGTTTTGTGTATAAATCTGTTGATCTGAAACCCGTACATCCTATGAAATTCCAAATAGTTCTATAATTGAATGCTTCTTGTCTATTCCCTGAATGTGCATAGTCCTACGAAAATGTACCACTCTTGTGTGAAATAATACATGGTGTGAATTATGTATATATCCCGCTGTAAAAGTACTCTTTGACTCTGTGAACTCAAGTTTTGTATGAAAGTAGCCTTATAGCATACATCTTAATCGTTTTTTTTTGCAAATTAGTATACTGCTAATATAAGTTCCTATATGTAATGAACTTTCATATACAACCACAGGGGCTTGGCTCTAGATCTGTAGACCTTTTTTCTTTGCATATGTGTGGTACTGTGTCACAGTATTACACATGTGGGGAGGAAAGATGTGTACAGAGCCAAGCGCCGGTGCAATGTACTTAAACGTGAAAATATCACTCATAAAGATGCTCCCGCCGCTGAACAAATGGTACTTTTTCACTATCAAAAACAGGAGCAGACGATTTAGTATTTTTCTTCAGTTACAAAAGTTACTTACTTTATACCATTACCACCATTGAAAAGTTTGAGCTTCTAATTTTACTTAAAATTTAAAATATTAAAAATAATTAATTGCATCCCGAAACAATTCCGTGGCACTATATCCTATATGGAATGAAGCACTGATTGTGCATGCACCAAAGGCGAAATAGATTATTACATAATATTTTTTTGTGTTAATTAGGCATATATATACACGATTGAACACCAATTATGCTCTGTCGGCGGTGGAGCATCTTTAACTGAATTTTTCAATGTAAAGAATGTAATAATTCATATGTAATGAACTTTCATATACAACCACAGGGGCTTGGCTCTGTGCACCTTTTTCTCTTTGCATATGTGTGGTACTGTGTCACAGTATTACACATATGGGGAGTAAAGAAGCGCCGGTGATCTGTGTAAAATACAGTACAATGTAATATACAATATTTTTTTTGTACAATTTATTCTGTAGTAACCGTGAAAAGATCACTTAACTGAATTTTGTCGTGCTATCATAAAGTGTGGGTTGTGATTGAATAGTGTATTTATTATGCGCCTGCGCGCGCAGACACACACGCACACACATGCATGCGAGTTCCTTTGTAAAGAACATTCGTATACAACCACAGGGGTTTGGCTCTGTGTACATTCCTTTCTCTGCATATTTGTGGTACTGTGTCACAATATTACGCGTGTTGAGAGAGAAGAACGTATACAGGGCCAAATGCCGGTGAAGACTTCATTTAACTTTTTCTTTTCATATAAAGTGTGGGTTGTGATTAAAATATTATATTTTATATGCGCCTGTGCGCGCTAATTAATACACACGCACACACAGGCCACAGGGGGCCAACTCAATGAAAATGGATGTTGTCATACATTTTTATATTTGGTGGATGGACTGATGAGATATATATGACAGTCATGTGATTTTTTTCCGAAAAATACGAGATTTGAAAAATTATTAAAAAATCGGGATATTTACTATAACGTCACCGTACCCCATTTGGTACACGACCCCTTTTGGTACAAAATTAGGGTTTTCCCCTCTAAAATCCTAGTTACTGTGTTTTTTGTTATTTATACTATTGTGATATTGAAAATACAAGTATTAAATGACAATTTAAGCTCAAAATTTGACTTCGATCGTCTAGATTATATTCCTATACGCCTACATCGAAATGGGCGAAATGGCCGTAAATGTTAGCAGTGGGTGCCGTTGAGCCATTCGACGGCTATTTATGCTACATTGTTATCCGTTTTCATCTAAATAAACGCATTAAATAAATCTCTATATCACTTAAATTCTTCGGATATCATTTTCATAACGATACCTCTTTTATTAGCGCAGATACGCCACTTTTCTTAGTGTAACACCGCAATTCAAAAAATCCCGCTTCGCCATTTTTGTTTTTACTACCAATGCGCATGCCTCAACGTTGCTGACTAAAACGAATCTACCAGGCCAGGTGCTCAGCTTGGGGGTTTAATGGAGATCCGGCATTTATAGCCAAGGATATGTATTTAATGTGTTGTGTCAATTATTACTTTCTGTCTATTAATCATTAAGATTGTAAGATAACCTACATGTACACCATATGAATTTTATGTCTTAAATAAAATGAGATAATCAAACAACAGACCATTTACAACTTTCCCCAAGACCCAATGAACATACAAAATGTACTCAGTACAGATACATGTAACTTAATGTAAAGCAGTAATCTCAGTAGAATTTTTTAAAGTGGTTCCTCAAAATTATAAAATGACTTAATCCAGATTTTGCAGGCAAATACTATTTTCATTGTTTAATAGAGTTCATTACACAAAAACAGGCAAAAACTGGATCAGTGTGAGAATCACCATGGGCGATTTAATGTCACATTCCAGTCATGGAAAAAATATAACATTGAACTTACATGTACATCCTAGATCTTTCATTATATAGAAGACATTGCTCACAAAATATCATTTATTCTCTCTCTCCATCTTTTCTATTTACATTAAAAAGGTAGGTTGTATTCTTGATTTAAAGTTGCAATGTTATAAAAATATAAATATAGATATAAAAATTCTTAAAACAGGTATGACAAATTCTGCATTTTCTGAAAACTGTAGTTTAGGAATCAATATTGATATACCAACCAAAATATGGTCAGTGCATAGCATCTCAAAACTAATATACATGTGAGGCCATGTATACACATACATGTATAGATAATTCATATTCCAATTGCAAGTGATCCTGAATTGAACAAACGTGGGATCATTTATTTTCATCTGTAACTTGTAAGAAGATATTGTAAGAATTTGTAATTGTGTGTTCAGTATTGTTGTGTTTAAATGAAACTGTACTACCTCCTTAGGCCCTATTGCATCACTTTTAATCCACTAATGAACTTAATATGCAATTATACAGTGTACCTGCATGTATTACCTAGTACCTACAAGTATTAATGTACATGTACCAGG
Source organism: Argopecten irradians irradians (assembly GCA_004382745.1). NCBI lineage: Eukaryota > Metazoa > Mollusca > Bivalvia > Pectinida > Pectinidae > Argopecten > Argopecten irradians. The sequence continues at coordinate 91,189 of SAYR01008770.1, read as the reverse complement.
TATATATTGCCTGTACCTATTACTATTACCATGCATACTGCTATATTGTGAATTCCCAGTATTAATAACTTTTAAAGAAAGAACAAATTGATATATTAATGAGTGCTGTAATGTATTTACTGAAAATTAACAAGCATAATTAGGGGCAATTCCAGTTATAACACAGATCTTTTTCTTAAAAATCATACTTAATTTCACAGTAAAACCATTTTCTGAGACATTTCACGTCTTCATATTAGGTTTGCAGTATGGCAATATGTTCCAAAAATTATTGTGCTAAATGCTGAATGCTGCAGTTTTCCCAATGAACAAAAGAAATTTTGTAACAGATGATAAACTCAGGAAAATAAAAAAAATATTATGGTTTCCATGCATTTAAATACTGTCTGGTTTTTACATATAGAAATAGGTATGTGTAGCCTCAAGAAAATTCTTCTTATTATTATGGGGGTCCATACCTGCAACATAAACAAAATAGAAAATTAGACATGAAAAATTATACCAGGTGCAGAGCTATTGATTATAGGGTATCTTTGTTCTATAGGGAACAAAATGCACCATGTACAGGTAAAAATACAATATTATTGCATTGACATGACCATTATGAGGACTTTTCTTAACCTCTTATTTGTGGTCTTCCAGTAAAAATGCGACAGGATATATTTATATATATCATTCCCTGATATAATTTTACCATTTTACAGATAAACTCCCAGGTAAAAATGATTTACATGTAGATAATTAATTACATATAATATGTTAACAGAAGGAAGGATATCTAGTCAATGGTGATCTTATATACCCAGTAATTGAATAGAATGGTATTGTTTTACCATAAAATATATATATATGCTATAAAAATAATTATACATGAATCACATGTATTTGAATCCTCTTAATAAATTAATATGGAAAATTTAAATATGTAATGTTTTGTAATGCAAACCTTTTAAAATAGAAAATGGAAGATTATAACAAAATTGAGTTGTAAAAAAATTAAAACAGAAAGAGTGATATAAAATTCATTTTGTTATTAATTTATAAAATTATTTCTAAATATCATACATACATAATACATAAAAACATTTTTAATTACCCAATATACCTACATGTATCTATCTATGATTTTGTTTAATTTTTCATATAAATAACATTTATTAACAAGTTCTCAACCTCATGATACAGTTGCATAACAAGATTTTCAGCAAGTATGTACTTTTATGCATTAGCTGTGTATTGAGGGCTAAATGAAGTCTTAATCAAATTAAATAGCATGCCACATTATAAGGTTATAATACATTTTACATACAAACACAGTTTCTGAACAAGCTCTTTTTTTTCACATATATGTAATGTACACATACATGGTACCAATTAATAAAATCTTATTAAAACCAGGATACCATATCTTTATAATTATGTTTCTACTTTGCTTTATTTCTAATGCTTCATTTGGGAGAAATGGCATCACTAGAATAGATCTATAGGTATAGGCCTAGTTATAATATGACTGTTTAGGCATGTTATTTTCAAAATTTTATCATGCAACAATGACGCAGGTGCTTGTTTCGTTTTGATAACATATTTTAAAAGGTTTGGAAAATTGGTATATACCGGGATTATAGATTGCAGTATATTCTGAAACAGGTATGTTCTATTTTAAATCAGTTTATATAGAAGAAGATGTAAGTGGAGTAATTCCTCATATTTCAATTGTAACACCTAAACCGTCCTTTCAAGTGTCACTTCGGAAAACATACGGGAAATGACCTCGCCCAGATTAGGTTAAGTGTTTGGAAGGCGGTACTTTTTAAATAATCGTCGGTAAATATCAAACGACAGTCACACAGAATGATGAATGAATATACATACCTTTTCCATCACATAAACGTAGCATAAATTAAAATCTTCGAGCATAATTAAATCGCAGAATCTTCAGAAGCAAAACACCCATGCCCGTGTACCAAAATGGAGGTCCGCTCCGGCTGTATCAAAACCGGAGTGGGCGTAGTGAGAAAATAAAAACCCGGGTCTTATTTTTTTAGCTTGCAGTTAGCTGACGATAATTCCGGTAATACCCGGGTAGTTGGTTTACGCAGTCTACTTGGTTATGCGCCAAATCCGGGAACTATGGCTTTTTTAACCCCCCCGGCTCGTGTCGGTCGTGAACAGAAACATCAAACTGAAATAACGCACACACTTTGGTGGTATAATGTAGTTTGTAATTTGCCACCAGATACATATAACAACTATGTTATACTAGACGAATCATTCTGTAACTTTATTTCAGCAGCATCATACTTTAAGTTGGATGCGAAAAGAAAATATAGGACTGCATTTCATGTGACTTAAATATTCGGAGTAATCTAACTAGTTAAGTGGTGCCGGAGGTAGAGATCTATCGTGAATACGGCATATTTCTAAAGCTAAGCTCATATTCGTCGGGTATCACTACCGGCTAGGTAATTTTTTATCAATTTATTGTTGGTTAAGTCCATCTTTGAAAATACATGTCTATATTTGTTTATTTCTTCATCGTGCGCCAAGTTCCAAACGTTTCACTTAGACTGCAGATGTATACATATTTTATATCCTTTCACTTATTTTCATTCTCAGTATATTTGTCGTGTTAACTACTATCACATGCTGAAACTACTCTTATCTTTCGTAATATTGTTGTTTCTAACTTTTGGAATCTCCACGATATCTCCATAATAGGCATGAGTAATCACGATCCAATTTTACAACTATCGCATTCTACCGCACGATATTCTTCCATTTTCCTGATTTTGTTCAGAGAACATCACCCGCTTCCTTAGACCAATTTGTCCCACGACCCACTAATATTACACACTAATTGAACCATTTGATTATATGACCCACAGGCACATGAACTGGACTTCACACCCTCCGCTGTGCCTCACCTTTCCTGCCACGCCAGCAACCCGTGAACAACTACCCGCAGGTAACAATCAGTCAGCTCTTTTGTTTCGTCGACGCTAATTTATCAGAATTATCTACCTGTACTAGGGAGCACAGTGTTAATCGCCATGCATTTGCATTACCTTGTGACTGGCAGTTGACGTGATCGAAACCCCAAGTAATGCAAGCGTTCTTTCGATAAGCTCTCGGTTGTGAGATCGAACGATTAAGAGGCAGTTTCATTCTCAATACGTGTCAACCAATGGAATTAAAATTCTGATTAATGTATGATATATGATTAGATCTTATTTCAGATATTTGATGACAGTAGCCGCTACGTCAAACATCATCATTTTCAATATAGATGATGTCATCTATTTTTGTGCGGTAAAACACATCGTGTTTTGCATTAGTTAAAAGTACGCCTTGAACCATTGCCACAGTATCTTTCAAAACACTTTACCGATTGATGCATCGTTAAGTTATTATTGACAATCAGTTCGCCACATTGGCGCGTAGGTAGATTAAAATCGATTTTTACCGTAAATATTAATAATAATTTTACACAGATCAACAATTTTAAAACAGCATAGAATTCTCATTTTACCTGCAGGTCGATACTGATTGTGATAATTAAACCAGAAGACATTAGATAATTTAATTAACTATCTAAATCTCTGCACTTAAATCTAACCGATACTGGGTTATCATCTGAATATATATATATACATTAATAAGAAAGTGGAATGCTCTAGAAAAACGTATTTTCCAATTAGGATTGATCAACAATCTTACCTTCAGTGACAATCAGTTTAAGACTTTAAGTAAGCACCACTACCCATTAACTATAATTTAATGAAAAAAATAATAGTCTAATTGCTAGAAATAAATGGACTTATAGTTCATACTATATGTCCCTAATATTATCAATCTTTAAAAAACTATTTTGCCTAAATTATTGGTTCGTTGGATTAGCAACGCACTGCACAACAACAATCATGAATCATGAATTAAGATGATACTAATAGGCACGACAAAAACCTAATTGATGCAAATATTCAGTAATTTTGCAAATTATGCCTATGCTTAACCAAATTCTCCCAGTATTATTTCTTATGAAATAGAAAAATAAAATCTCTCGTCAAAATCTGTCTGCGTACGAAGAAATTAATTTAAAGTTTGGGAATTCTAAAACGTCCTCCCGGCTCACTATGTCTGTGGTTACCTTACCACGCAGCCTCGCTTTCAACGCTTTCAACTTTTCTTTACTTTAATGGTCAGAACTGGAAACTAAGCAGAACTTGACCGTCCTATTAATATGTGAGAACTTTTGGAAGGCCAATGAACGCATTTAGACTGGTTTTCTATGCCCGACTATTCACTTTAACTTCGTTGACAGTTATATGTCCATTCGGTGCTTCTCTAGGTTTATCTTCCGTTACAACATCCTCCGTGTATAAATGACCGTCTATAATAAGTTTATCTCGCGATCGAACTAGTTTCACTCGGTGGCCTTCGCGCCGTAGTTCTTTGAGTTTGGGATACAACACCCTCCGCTTTTCCTCAATTTCCTCAATACGTGAGTATGGCATGTACACCAGGAACTGAAACATTACTTTTTCCCATCTTATTTTTGTCTGTGTTGTGTTTGTTTACATACTTCACACTAATTTCATTTCCTTTCCTGTAATGCAACGCATAAAACCGTACTGCATATGATAATTTAAATAGCCAATTGATACTATATCATCTCGGTGAGTCATACTAAACTTCACCATATCAGTGAAAGTATAATATTTATCAATATATATTTTGCAATTGATTCTATGTATATTGCATTTACATTGCAAATTTATTGGGGTTTGGTGTACAAATTATTCTCAATTCACACTCGGCTTAAATATTCCATGAAATATGCAGTTATCGGTTTGGGTTTTGTGTATAAATCTGTTGATCTGAAACCCGTACATCCTATGAAATTCCAAATAGTTCTATAATTGAATGCTTCTTGTCTATTCCCTGAATGTGCATAGTCCTACGAAAATGTACCACTCTTGTGTGAAATAATACATGGTGTGAATTATGTATATATCCCCCTGTAAAAGTACTTTTTGACTCTGTGAACTCAAGTTTTGTATGAAAGTAGCCTTATAGCATACATCTTAATCGTTTTTTTCGCGAATTAGTATACTGCTAATATAAGTTCCTATATGTAATGAACTTTCATATACAACCACAGGGGCTTGGCTCTAGATCTGTAGACCTTTTTTCTTTGCATATGTGTGGTACTGTGTCACAGTATTACACATGTGGGGAGGAAAGATGTGTACAGAGCCAAGCGCCGGTGCAATGTACTTAAACGTGAAAATATCACTCATAAAGATGCTCCGCCGCTGACAAATGGTACTTTTTCACTATCAAAAACAGGAGCAGACGATTTAGTATTTTTCTTCAGTTACAAAAGTTACTTACTTTATACCATTACCACCATTGAAAAGTTTGAGCTTCTAATTTTACTTAAAATTTAAAATATTAAAAATAATTAATTGCATCCCGAAACAATTCCGTGGCACTATATCCTATATGGAATCACCAATGAAGCACTGATTGCGCATGCACAAAAGGCGAAATAGATTATTACATAATATTTTTTTGTGTTAATTAGGCATATATATACACGATTGAACACCAATTATGCTCTGTCGGCGGTGGAGCATCTTTAACTGAATTTTTACATGTAATGAATGTAATAATTCATATGTAATGAACTTTCATATACAACCACAGGGGCTTGGCTCTGTGCACCTTTTTCTCTTTGCATATGTGTGGTACTGTGTCACAGTATTACGCATATGGGGAGTAAAGAAGCGCCGGTGATCTGTGTAAAATACAGTACAATGTAATATACAATATTTTTTTGTACAATTTATTCTGTAGTAACCGTGAAAAGATCACTTAACTGTCGTGCTATCATAAAGTGTGGGTTGTGGTTGAATAGTGTATTTTATATGCGCCTGCGCGCGCAGATACACACGCACACACATGCATGCGAGTTCCTTTGTAAAGAACATTCGTATACAACCACAGGGGTTTGGCTCTGTGTACATTCCTTTCTCTGCATATTTGTGGTACTGTGTCACAATATTACGCGTGCTGAGAGGAAGAACGTATACAGGGCCAAATGCCGGTGAAGACTTCATTTAACTTTTTCTTTTCATATAAAGTGTGGGTTGTGATTAAAATATTATATTTTAAATGCGCCTGTGCGCGCTAATTAATACACACGCACACACAGGCCACAGGGGGCCAACTCAATGAAAATGGATGTTGTCATACATTTTTTATATTTGGTGGATGGACTGATGAGTATATATGACAGTCATGTGATTTTTTTTCCGAAAAATACGAGATTTGAAAAATTATTAAAAAATCGGGATATTTACTATAAAACAGAGAAAGGGACGACAGTCGCCATATTGGAATTTTTACCCCCACCTCGATTAAAGTTAATTTTTCCACAATAGTATACCTTTTTTCCTAGAGTCATAGTCACGCATCAGTCCTCCGATAATCCATAATCACACACATACCATGCAAAAGCATATAAACGATGTCTATATAGTCGAACGCAATATTTTAATCCAAAATTACCGGCGCTTTCTGACTTGTGACATCGAAAGCAACGTCCTAGTGAAGAGCGATTAGAGTGACTTCCCCTGCAGTGTAATTCAATCGGTTTAGTCAGAGATATTCCGATACGTTTGTTTTCGCGGAAAATTTGAATATTAAAACGTATCGGAATACCTCTGATCAGAGATTTAAAATCTCTGCTCTGATTAAACCGATTAAATTTACACTGCAGGGGAAGTCAGGGGTGACACAGGCATGCTATGGTCACTGCTTCCACTTCGGTGGGACACGGTAGCGATGTGGTTGTACACATTTATGTATACACGTTATGCTTTACGGTGTTTATAGTTTACATGTTCAAAGCAATAAAATGTATATATATCTTTAACAAATTATTTGAACTGTGAGCGTGCCTGGGTCCTGCGTTAGTTATTAAAGTACATGTAACGAACACTAAATAGTAAATTTATACCATACAGTATATGCATGTTCTAGAACAGTGTAACGTAATATGTATGCTTTAGGCATGAATGGGAAATCTATTCATTTATGTAAAACAAAAAGAACCAGATAACTCTTTCAATTTTTTTCTCGTTTTTATTTTATTATTTTTTTTCCATTCTTCTTTCTGTGTTTTGTGTGTTATTTTTTTTTTACATTTACTTTTCTTACGTTGACAAACCTTGATGTCTACCACTTATTATTGAAATTTTATATCGTGGAAGTATGTAATTGATTAATTTCAAAAACAAACAAAACTAAATCTTGTTTTAAAATATGTGTTTAAAATATGTGTTGGTGTGTAGCTAACTTTCTTTCCGGATTCCCGAGCTCCGGGTTTCTTCCTATTACTTCGTTTTATCTCCACTCTGTTATTTCCGGTTTGGCACACGTGTAGTCGACGGCCGATGTGTTTTGGTTGTGAGCAGGTGTGTAGTGGACGGTCGGTGTGTTTTTGTTGTGAGCAGGTGTGTAGTGGATAGTGAGTCACTGTTCTCTGACCATGGTTTGTATGTTTTACTTTCTTCTTCTCCTTTACTCTTTTTTCTTTCTTTATGTTCTACTTTCTCTTTGTTGGGAGGTGCCAAGTCATCTGGTTACACATATGATATCATGAACACCAATGACATCACGGTGCTATCAGCGAACTGTCAGGGGTTGGGTGACAGGGTCAAAAGGAAAGACGTATTTTCTTATTTAAGAGATAAACGATATACAGTGGACCCTCGATAATCCGGACACCTTCGTTCCCAGCCTAAACCGTCCGGATTATGAGTTTTCCGGACTGCCGAATTCCGTGTTCTTAGTCAATTAAATTGTCACGTACGAGTTACTCCCCTTGACCTTGTAATCGATGATAGGCTTTTATGTAATATACGTGTATTATAACTAATACTTCGTTTGTTATTTTTTATAGGTATTTTATATCATTACTTTAAGATTAATAATTAAACGTATTTCTTTTTTTTTCAAAATACGAAACCTAAAGCCATCGTTAATTGTGTATTATGTATGCACATATATAGCTACGTATCAAACTCTTGATCTGTCGTACGGCAAATTGCCTAACCAATGATCAATATCATCTACGTTCTTGGCATAAAAAACTATGATAACAAATCGTTGTGAACATTTCATGAACTAGTATAACTGTTTTTTTGTATAATATGTGTTTTTAGTGACCATTTCCACAAGTCTTTGCTTTCTGACTTACAGACGTGTGGAACATATAACCACACGCCCGTTCACGTCCAACTTCGTGCACAATGTCACACACGTGTAAATGGCATGTGCTGTAGACTTTATATCTCATACCACAGAGCATGAATTTGAATAGATTCACATGTATTTAAAATTCTTATTAATTTTGTGAGTATTATCTCACTTTATTGTATCCGATACTCAAAACGATATATTCTGCGTGCGAAACAAGTAAGGTACCTACGGCCAGAGATTTAGATAGTATAAATTATCTATGTCTGTTACAGCATACGTATACGTACCCAAGCTCAAACTGCATGTTTAAAAGCGTGTGGCTAAAAATATATTGCGTATCTCAATTACAACACTGAAGTTTGATCTCCTATAGAAAACCAATGAACCGTTACATGACTGCACGTACCCGTGTGAAAGGGCTGTATCTCCATTTGCCCACTTTTTATAATCTGATAATTGCTGGTATGTTGTGAGAAGGATTATAGTCTATTTCAGAGAAGTATACTAAATGTTACCTGTGATTTACCTGAGATTTTCACCTGTGCTACCTACTACAAGTACTAGTATCGATGCATAAATTAATATCAGTATATATATAAATATTAATTAATTTTATGATTTCAATAGAATAAAGTTTTCTTAAATGCCATTTTTAAAAAAAAAAAATTTAATTTGAAATAAATTACATATTTAAATCTTATGATTTTAATAGAATAAAGTTTTAAATCCATTTAAAAATAAATAAACTAAATATGAAATAAAAAAATTATATACCATTATCTTTACATTCATTATGTATATCTTAAGGGCTCACATATCTGAACACATGGTCACTTAATAATCTTTAATTGATTGTTATGATTTGAATGAGTCTGACTGTATTTTGATGATAACCCAAGCTGATGATGATAATTAACAGTTACCCTAGTCAACTACCCACCTCTACTACCGAGATTTCCTCTACCCACCTCTACTACCGAGAAATCCTCTACCCATCTCTACTACCGAGATTTCCTCTACCCACCTCTACTACCGAGAAGTCCTCTACCCACCTCTACTACCAATAAGTCCTCTACCCACCTCTACTACCGAGATTGCACTATGGCAAATGCACAAATTCAAGTCAAGTTTGTTAGAAACAAACGCGGAGGACGAATCTTGCACTTAATGGTTTTATGTTCAGCGTGAAAAATAACCGCGGTGAGAGAACTTATTGGAGATGCGTTGTTCCAGACTGCCCTGCAACTCTTGCCACCCTTAATGACATACCCGTCAGATTCGGACAACACCAGCATAACCACCCTTCAGACCAGGCCAACATCGTTGCTACAGAGATCATGAACAATGTTCGAGACCGATGTCATTCCGAAATTACACCTATCCCCACCATCTACAACGAAGAAGTGACCAAGCTACGGACCAACGAATGGAATGACGAGAGCGAGAGGATAGTACAGCGACTACCAACCTTCTACTCAGCCCATGCCAGACTCTACAGAGCTCGGATGAAGCAAACACCAAAGTTACCAACGACAGCAAGCGACATTGACTTAGATGGAATGTGGACTCAGACGACTGCCGGAGACCAATTCCTCCTCTTTGATGATGGAGATGCTTCACGGATTATTAGTTTTGCCACAACAGAGAATCTGTTTGACTTAGCCAACGCTGACACCATTTACTGCGATGGGACATTCTTCACATTCCCAAAGCTTTTTTTTTCAGATTTATACAATACATGCAGATATCAACGGACAGATGTATCCCCTTGTATATACGCTATTACCCAGCAAGACCAAGGACTCCTACTCCCGCTTCCTCAGTATTTGTATTAGTGCTTTGTATTGTAATGATGTATCACTTTTTGTATGTATAAAATGCATTGTAGCATCTATTTTATCTATTTATAATAAGTATTTGTATTAGTGCTTTCTTATAGTAATGGTATGTCATTATTCTGTGTGTATGTTGGTGGTAATATATTTATATATGTTATATATGTTATTAGTGCTTTATTGTTGTAATGTACATGTAAAATATGTAATTTCATAATAAACAATAATAATATTTTATAAGTATTTTGTTGTCTATATTTATTTCATTTATTAACATAAAGTGTTATACAGGTAACAGGTGTATCTCTCTATTTCCCCACTTTCTACAGGTAGCTCAGGTAAGTCACTACAGGTAAACACAGGTAAAATTATTATGGAACTGACTATAATTGCTTTTCCATTGTTCTCCTATACCAACACTTTCCTTTGTTCTAAAAAAAGTGGGCAAATGGAGAACACACCTGTGAAAGGTGTTCAGGTAAACGCCCGTGGCTTTGACCTCGCGGCTGTCGTTATGACAACACACTCAGTGTCAAGTGATAGTGTGTATTGAACACATGACTGTAGCTGGCCTTGAATTTTCTCGGCACGTGGCGACAAGAAATTGTCCGGATTATTGCGGGAATTTATTAACGAAAATTACATTCCGTTCCCAAAATGGAGTTCCGGATTCGGAATACGAATTTCCGGACTAGTGAGTATAAATAACGTTACGGAAATCCGTTCCCTGACATTTCCGTCCGGATTATGAGTTTTCCGGACTATCGGCGTCCGGATTATCGCTGGTCCACTGTAGTATATATTGTTTACAGGACACTCATTTTTCTTCTGACCAGGAACAAATTATTAAAAAAGAATGGGGATATCACACATATTTTAGTTCTTTTAAATCTAATGCACGTGGCTTGGCAATCCTTTTGAATAATAACTTTGAATTTAAAGTATATAAAGAAAAAAGGGACTCGAGTGGTTATTTTCTTGCTCTTGATATAGTTATTGATGGGTCCAGAACAACACTTATCTCTTTTTATGGACCAAACCAGGACACACCAAGCTTTTATGACTTTAGACTACGATAATAATTATAGACATTGAATAATCCTGCAGCCAGAAATAAAGTCTTGGAAATCAATCAAAATTATAGTTTAATTGACATTTTTAGGGAGCACCATCCAGATACTAGGCGTTATACCTGGCGAAACGTAAATCCTATAAAACAAGCAAGACTGGACTTCTTTTTAATATCCGAAACTCTTCTTTCTAGTGTTAATAGGTCCAGAATTGAACTGGGTTATAGATCTGACCATTCTATCCCAACATTATCTTTGACTTTGAATAAATTTAAAAAAGGGAAGGGACTTTGGAAATTTAACAACTCTTTATTATTTGAATCTGAATATCTTGAAATGATTAAAACTTGTATTGAGGAGGTCAAGCTGCAGTACTGTTTACCTGTATATAATTTTAATTCTATCGAAAATATTTCTAACAGTGATATACAGTTTTTAATAAGTTATCAATTATTTCTGGAAACATTACCTATGGAAATAAGGAGTAGATCTATATCATATTCATCTTTTAGGAAAAAACAAGCTAATCTACTTGAGAATAATCTTAAGACTTCAATAGAATTATTAGAGGCGGAAACTGATCCTGACCATGAACAATTAGATAGATTAAGAAAGGAGTTGGAAGCTGTGCGTGTTAAAAAAGTTAAGGGCAGTCTAATTAGATCAAGGGCAAAATGGATTGAGGAGGGGGAGAAACCAACATCATATTTTTTAAATTTAGAAAACAGAAATTTCACTTCTAAGATCATACATGAAATACAAAAAAAAGATAATGGAGATAATATAACTAAACAAGAGGAAGTCCTGTCTGAAGTAAGATTATTTTATGAAAATCTTTATAAGTTTAGGGAGACTGATAACGTTGACTTAGAAGTACATTTAGAAAATTGTAATATTCCAAAATTAAATAATACTGAGTCAGATAGCTTAGAGGGTAAGATAACGTTTGAGGAAGCAGGAAAAGTTCTAAGAGGTATGAAAAATAATAAGAGTCCAGGGTCAGATGGTTTCACTTCAGAATTTTTTAAAGTTTTTTGGAGGAATTTAGGTAGTTTTGTTGTGCGTTCTTTAAATCATGGTTTTTAGTAGGTCAATGTTCAGTTACCCAAAGACATGGAATTATTGTGTGTATTCCCAAGGGAGATAAGCCACGCCACTCCTTAAAAAACTGGAGGCCAATTACACTCTTAAATATTACATATAAAATTGCTTCAGGGGTAATTTCACAAAGAATCAAAACAGTTTTAGATAAAATTATCAATGAAGATCAGACTGGCTTTTTATCTGGTAGGTATATAGGTGAAAATATCCGCACAGTGTATGATGTAATGCAATATGTTGAAGATTTAAATATTCCAGGTATGTTGATGTTAGTAGATTTCGAAAAGGCATTTGACTCCGTTTCATGGAGATTTATTGATAAAGTTTTTAACTATTTTAACTTTGGACCAGAAATAAGAAAGTGGTTAAAATTATTTAACAATAATGTATATTCTTCAATTAATCAAGGGGGAAATTTATCGGAACGTATCAGTATAGAAAGAGGTTGTCGTCAAGGAGATCCAATAGCTCCCTACATTTTTATTATATGTGCAGAAGTTCTAGCTGCAAGAATTAGAAATAATAATCATATTAAAGGCATTGATGTAGATAATGTACCAATTTTGAACGTGCAATATGCAGATGACACTGGTTTAATACTAGATGGGTCAGAGAGGGCTCTTAATGAGTCTATATCTGAGTTGAATAACTATGCAAAAAATTCAGGTTTAAATATTAATACTAGTAAAACACAAGTTATATGGTTAGGGAGCTATAAATACAGTAATGTAACATATAGGCCAGATTTGAATTTACAGTGGGGGAAAACCAGATTTACATTTTTGGGGGTTGAATTTTCAGTTGATTTAGATCAAATACCAAAAATGAATTTTGACAAAAAAATTGTAAAACTCAAGTCACTTCTTACTGTTTGGAAGAGGAGGAGCTCGACTCCAATTGGGAAAATCAATGTTATTAAATCTTTATTGATCTCGCAACTTAACTATCTATTTATAACCCTACCAAACCCACCAGAAAAAATATTTAGCTACAATAAATTCTTTATTACTCGATTTTTTGTGGAATGGTAAATGCCATAAGATCAAATCAGATGTTATGATTCAAAATTATGCAGATGGTGGACTTAAGATGATTGACTTGTATGCTTTCATCCATTCATTAAAGTTAGGATGGGTTAGAAGATTTTTCTCGTCTTCAGGCAAATGGTATCTGATCCTCAAGTCAACTCTAGATTTGAATAAGATATATAATTGTGGGAAGGATTATGTAAAATTGTGTATATCCAGATGTCGTAATCAATTTTGGAAAGATGTCTTTAAAGCATGGGATAAATTAAACTAGTCTGAAGATATGAGGCTAAATAGACAAGAGTGTATCCTCAAAACACCTCTCTGGTACAACAATGATATCAAAGTTGGTAATAAATTTGTTTTTTACCCCAATTGGTTTAGGTCAGGTACAATAATTTTAAATGATTTGATGAAAAATTCTGACAATTTTACTTTTCTTTCTTTTGACGAATTTATACAAAAATTTGGAATTGATACTAATTGTTTACAATACCATGGACTCATATTGTCAATAAAGCGCTATTTAAGAAATCTCGAAATAAAACCAGAGAAATTTTCATACCCTTTTATACCACAATTATTAGAAATTTTCTTTAAAAGCAAAAAGGGTGTGAAAGACTTCTATAGGTTTATCATAACTCCATCAACAACTCCAACGGGTACTAGAAAATGGAATTTGAGCTTTAACTTTGATACAGAAATGTGGTTAAAAATATATACTCTTCCATTTAAGGTAACGAAAAATTCCAAATTGATATGGTTTCAAGTCAGAATATTCATCATATATTTAGTTACTAGTACCTTCCTTCATAAGTTAGGAATAAACCTTAGTTCTATGTGTACTTTATGTAATACAGAAAGGGAGACAATTATACATTGCCTATGGGAATGCAAAGAGGTGCAAACTCTGCATCAAAATTTTGAAACTCTATTAGATTTATTGTTTATTCCCTTTGAATATAATAAAGATTCATTTCTTTTTGGAATAGTTTTACAAAATTGTAGCTCTGTTGACAATGAAATTTTGATAATTATGAAACATTACATTTATAAAACCAGATGTATTAGCAACTCTTTAAATATCAATGCTCTTATAAATGTAATTAAGGATAATTTTTTAGTTCAAAAATATGTTTTTTAGTCAAAGTGACCATGTTAAAAGGAAATTTGAAATAGGCTGGAGGAAATGGAAACCTTTATTGGATCTTAAAGTATATACCTTTACCCTAGCCTTTCACTTAGTCTTTTACTACTGCTAACTTACTTTAATTTTCTTTTTTATCTTTTGCTGGGGTTTAAATAGCTGATCAGCACAACGATTCTTCAGAACAATTTTTTTTTATTTAATATAATATATTTAAACTATAATATAGTGTATGTGTAACGGTACCTCCTCCCTCTTCTTTCTTCTTCCTTCTTATCTTTCTTCTTTAGTATGTCTGTCTGTCTGTCTGTCTGTATGTATGTGAGTGTGAGTGAGAGCATGCATATATGTGCGTTATGGTTTGCTATTAATGGCTAATATATGTTTTTATGGATGTCTCATAACGTACAATTTGATGTTTTTAAGTATTGTGAATGAGTGCATATGCAAGTGTTTGTGTGTTAGTGTCCATTTAAATATACATTTTATATGTGCTGTGTAAAATGTTCGAAAATAAAAAATTAAAAAAAAACCAATACATGCAGAACTCTAGGACAAGTACCGATTTATAGGATTTGCCTTTAATTCCCCTATTGGGCCCCGCCCCTCCTGCCCCCCGGGGCCAGAGCCAAAATTTATACAAACTCAGTTCTTATTCTCCCATGGGTATTTCTGGCCAAATTTGGGTACAATCCATGCAGAACTCTAGGACAAGTACCGATTTATAGGATTTACCTATAATTCCCCTTTTTGGCCCCGGCCCTCCTGCCCCCCGGGACCAGAGCCAAAATTTATACAAGTTCTGTTCCCCTTCCCCCAAGGATGTTTGTGGCCAAATTTGGTTACAATTTATGTAGAACTCTATGACTACCGGTAGTATCGATTTAATGGATTTACCTCTATTTCCCCTATTAGGCCCCGCCCCTCCTGCCCCTGAGGGACCAAAGCCAAAATTTATACAAATTCTGTTCCCCTTCCCACAAGGATTTTTGGGGCCAAATTTAGTTACATTCCATTCAGAACTCTATGACTAGTAGCGATTTAAAGGATTTACCCCTATTTCCCCTATTGGGCCCCGCCCCTCCTGCCCCCGGGGACCAGAGCCAAAATTTATAAAAGTTCTGTTCCCCTTCCGCCAAGGATGATGTTTGTGGCCAAATTTGGTTACATTCCATTCAGAACTCTATGACTAGTAGCTAGCGATTTAAAGAAATTACCTCTATTTCCCCTATTGGGCCCCACCCCTCCTGTCCCCGGGGGACCAGAGACAAAATTTATACAAGTTCTGTTCCCCTTCCCCAAGGATGTTTGTGGCCAAATTTGGTTACAATTTATGTAGAACTCTATGACTACCGGTAGTATCGATTTAAAGGATTTACCTCTATTTCCCCTATTAGGCCCCGCCCCTCCTGCCCCTGAGGGACCAAGCCAAAATTTTATACAAATTCTGTTCCCCTTCCCACAAGGATTTTTGGGGCCAAATTTAGTTACATTCCATTCAGAACTCTATGACTAGTAGCGATTTAAAGGATTTAACCCTATTTCCCCTATTGGCCCCCCGCCCCTCCTGCCCCGGACGCAGAGCCAAAATTTATAAAAGTTCTGTTCCCCTTCCGCCAAGGATGATGTTTTGTGGCCAAATTTGGTTACATCCATTCAGAACTCTATGACTAGTAGCTAGCGATTTAAAGAAATTACTCTATTTCCCCTATTGGGCCCACCCCTCCTGTCCCCGGGGGACAAGAAGCAAATTTATACAAGTTCTGTTCCCTTCCCTAAGGATGTTTGTGGCCAAATTTGGTTACAATTTATGTAGAACTCTATGACTACCGGTAGTATCGATTTAAAGGATTTACCTCTATTTCCCCTATTAGGCCCCGCCCCTCCTGCCCCTGAGGGACCAAAGCCAAAATTTATACAAATTCTGTTCCCCTTCCCACAAGGATTTTTGGGGCCAAATTTAGTTACATTCCATTCAGAACTCTATGACTAATAGCGATTTAAAGGATTTACCCCTATTTCCCCTATTGGGGCCGGCCCCTCCTGCCCCCGGGGGACCAGAGCCAAAATTTATAAAAGTTCTGTTCCCCTTCCGCCAAGGATGATGTTTGTGGCCAAATTTGGTTACATTCCATTCAGAACTCTATGACTAGTAGCTAGCGATTTAAAGGATTTACCTCTATTTCCCCTATTGGGCCCCACTCCTCCTGTCCCCGGGGGACCAGAGACAAAATTTATAAAAGTTCTGTTCCCCTTCCCCCAAGGATGTTTGTGGCTAATTTTGGTTACAATCCATGCAGAACTCTAGGACAAGTAGCGATTTATAGGATTTATCTCTATTTCCTCTATTGGGCCCCGCCCCTCCTGCCCCCGGGGGGTCAGAGCCAAAATTTATACAAGTTCTGTTCCCCTCCCCCAAGGATGTTTGTGGCCAAATTTGGTTACAATCCATGCAGAAGTCTATGACTAGTAGTGATTTAAAGAAAATGTTGACGGACAGACGGACGGACGACGGACGCCGGGCCATGACATAAGCTCACCGGCCCAAAGGGCCGGTGAGCTAAAAACTACATTTTATTGTTGAACAATGACGCACGACTTCAAAGTCGCACAGTCAACCCAAATATGTAGATGAATCCTTGGTCAACCACAGTGTGCCGTTATTCAATTGTTTTCATCTATGTCAATTAAAGGACCAAATTAGAGCATAGATGATGGCTTTACATTGAACGGAATGTATGGTATGACAAGAGATCCCAGAGGGATCTTGGCGTTGGCGCCCACCAAAGAATGATATATGTCTGACAACAGAAAGAGGGATCTTTTCTCTGCTTTTCAAACTTTTACTACATACTATATATGAAACTTGATAAAGATTGTTTTGGTACTTTCTGAGATATGTAGCAATAACAAACTTCAATTATCAAAATCCAAGATGGCTACCTGTCGATCATCTTGCTGACCGATAAGTCCAAAAATGCACTAGACCCCTCGGGGAACCTGCACATGAAATTTGAGAAAGATTCCTTCAGTACTTTCTGAGAAATAGCGGTAACAAACTTTAACTATCAAAATCCAAGATGGCCGCCGGTCGGCCATCTTGTTGACCGATCTGTCCCAAAATGCAATATGCACAACTTGGGTCCAAGGGGATCATACATATGAAATTTGAGAAGGATCCCTTCAGTACTTTCTGAGAAATAGCGGTAACAAACTTTGACTATCAAAATCCAAGATGGCCGCCGGTCAGCCATCTTGTTGACCGATCGGTCCCAAAATGCAATATGCACAACAACGGTCCTAGGGGAACCTACATATGAAATTTGAGAAAGATTCCTCCAGTACTTTCTGAGAAATAGCGGTAACAAACTTTAACTATCAAAATCCAAGATGGCCGCTGGTCGGCCATCTTGTTGACCGATCTGTCCCAAAATGAAATATGCACAACAACGGTCCTAGGGGAACCTACATATGAAATTTGAGAAAGATTCCTTCAGTACTTTCTGAGAAATAGCGGTAACAAACTTTAACTATCAAAATCCAAGATGGCCGCCGGTCGGCCATGCTTTACCGATCTGTCCCAAAAATGCAATATGCACAACTAGGGTCCAAGGGAACATACATATAAATTTGAGAAGGATCCCTTCAGTACTTTCTGAGAAATAGCGGTAACAAACTTTAACTATCAAAATCCAAGATGGCCGCTGGTCGGTCATCTTGTTGACCGATCGGTCCCAAAATACAATATGCACAACTAGGGTCCTAGGGGAACCTACATATGAAATTTGAGAAAAATTCCTTCAGTACTTTCTGAGAAATAGCGGTAACAAACTTTAACTATCAAAATCCAAGATGGCCGCCGGTCAGCCATCTTGTTGACCGCGAGTCCCAAAATGCAATATGCACAACAACGGTCCTAGGGGAACCTACATATGAAATTTGAGAAAGATTCCTCCAGTACTTTCTGAGAAATAGCGGTAACAAACTTTAACTATCAAAATCCAAGATGGCCGCCGGTCGGCCATCTTGTTGACCGATCTGTCCCAAAATGCAATATGCACAACAACGGTCCTAGGGGAACCTACATATGAAATTTGAGAAAGATTCCTTCAGTACTTTCTGAGAAATAGCGGTAACAAACTTTAACTATCAAAATCCAAGATGGCCGCCGGTCGGCCATCTTGTTGACCGATCTGTCCCAAAATGCAATATGCACAACTAGGGTCCAAGGGGAACATACATATGAAATTTGAGAAGGATCCCTTCAGTACTTTCTGAGAAATAGCGGTAACAAAATCCAAGATGGCCGCTGGTCGGTCATCTTGTTGACCGATCGGTCCCAAAATACAATATGCACAACTAGGGTCCTAGGGGAACCTACATATGAAATTTGAGAAAAATTCCTTCAGTACTTTCTGAGAAATAGCGGTAACAAACTTTAACTATCAAAATCCAAGATGGTCGCCAGTCGGCCATCTTGTTGACCGATTGGTCCCAAAATGCAATATGCACAACTAGGGCTCTAGGGGAACCTACGTGTGAAATTAAAAGAAGATCCCTTCAGCACTTTCTGAGAAATAGCGGTAACAAGAATTGTTAACGGACGGAAGGACGGACGGACGGAAGGACGGACAGACCACGGACGAAAGGCGATTTGAATAGCCCACCATCTGATGATGGTGGGCTAAAAATTGGATATTTTTTCAGAGAGACATTTGGTATGTTTCTTAATTACGTTGACATAATTTTAACGTTATTTTCAGAAACTAGACTTTCTTCTTTTTATTACAATTGTTGTTATACAAATACACAAGTAAAATCACCCTCGATACTCCAGGTGTTCCCATCATATATGTGATCTCTACATTCCGGACAATCTCATCGTGAAACCTGAGGCAGCTTCAGGGAACAAGTCTGAACCAGTTACAAGCCTTTAAACATTTCTTTGAAAGTTACAGCACAGGGCCATGTATAGTTTTCTATATGAAAAAATAGCCAGAAATACATTGTTATGTGCATCAAAGGGACTAAATTACCTGTTCTGTTATGATGCCTCCAGTATTACTATGAGATAGTCCAGATCAGAAACCTGGGTATCAGGAATGGGTAAAAGGTTGCTTCACATGTTTAAACAAAATAAGGTGCTAGACCTATATATGATACTTATAATAAAAGGACACTTTAGTTGGCCTTTGATTGGTTCATGAATATTTCCTCTGAACTTCATTTCAGTTAACTATGGTAAACCATGGTATGACACACTCAATTCCGCAGGGGTTAAATCACTCTCGTAATGATTTTCAAACTCGTCCGAGATCTTTCAAATTCATATTAGCAAAGTCAAATAGCAATCAAAATTAATTGCTTAGAAACAATGTATCCATAAACGAAAATGTTCTTACTTTCGATCTTACTAATGAAAGTCTAAATAACAAAGTAAGTTTCATTCAAATTAGTTTATAACTTAGTTAATAATCCAGAGGGATCCTTGCGCCAATCAAAGAATGATCTACGTCTGACAATGGAAAGAGGATCTTTTTCTCTGCTTTTTAAACGTTTACTACCGGGTACAATATTACTACATATGAAATTTGAGAAAGATCCTTTCAGTACTTTTTGAGATATATAACACTAACAAACTTTCAATAATCAAAATCCAAGAAGGCTATACCTGTCATCGATGCAATATGCACAACTAGGGGAACCTGCACATGAAATTTGAGAGAGATCCCTTCAATACTTTCTGAGATATAGCGGTAACAAACTTCAGTTGTTAAATCCAAGAAAAAGAATCCACAAATGAAATTTGAGAATGATCCTTTCTGTACTTTCTGAGAAATTGCGATAACAAACTTTAACTATCAAAATCCAAGATGGATGCCTGGTGGCCATCTTGTTGACCGATTGGTTTCCAAATGCAATATGCATAACTAGGGCCATAGGGGAACCTGCATATGGATTTGACAGAGATCCCTTCAGTCCTTTCTGAGAAATTGTGAAAACAAAATTTTAACGATCAAAATCTAAGATGACTGCCTGGCGGCCATCTTGTTCACCGATTGTCCCAAAAAGCATTATACTCAACTGGGCTCTAGGGGAACCTACATATGAAATTTAAGAAAGATCCCTTCAGCACTTTCTGAGAGTAGCGATAACAAGATTTTTTAACGGACGGACGGTTTGGTTGATTAGTTTAACGTCCAGGTTTGTTGGTGGAGGAAAAGCCGGAGTACCCGGAAGAAAACCACCGACCAGCTGTCATTACCTGACAACTGCCCCACATTAGGATTCGAATTGCGACCCAGAGGTGGAGGGCATGTGATTCGATGTCGGTACATCTTTACCACTCGGCCGAGGACGGACAACGGACCACGGATGAAAGGCGATTTGAATAGCCCGCGCCATGATGATGGGCTAAAAAAAGGAAAATATCATACACGAGAGACCATAAGGATCTTGGTGGCTACCAAAGAGTGATCAATGTTAGGATAATTTCTCTGTATTTCAAACTTTGACTACATACCACGTACAACATACATGTACTGTACTACATTTGAGATAGATTGCTTCAATACTTTCTGAGAAATAGCGATAACAAACTTCCAACTATTAAAATCCTAGATGGCGACCTGCAGGCAGTCCCAAAATGAATGCGATATGCACAACTAGGGCCATAGGGGAATATACATATGAAATTTGAGACAGATGTATTCCGTGCTTTCTGAGAAATATCGGTAACAAACTTCGATCACCAATCGGCTGATGGCTGTCGGCCATCTTGTTCACCGATTGGTCCCAAAATGAAGTATTCAAAACTACTGTCATAGGGGAACTTGCACATGAAATTTGAGACAAATCCTTTCAGCACTTTTTGAGAAAATAGCGGTAACAAAATTAAATATGTTATCAAAATACAATATGGCGGCCTGGCCGCCATAATTGTTTTACCGATCAGTTTTAAATCAGCATGACACTCATAGGGACCATGGGAATCATGCATGTGAAATTTGAGAGATATCTGTTGAGTAATTCTGAGAAATGGCGGTAAAAAAACATCAACTGCCAAATCAAGAATGGCTGCCTGGTTGGCCATATTGTTTTTCCGATTAGTTTTAAAATCAGCATGATACTCTTAGGGACCAATGGAATTGGAGAAATATCCCGTAGAGTACTTCTCAAGAAATAGCATAACAAGCATTGCTTACTAAGGCAAACAGATCCAAGGAAACAGAACGACATACGCACAGAACCAAGGACGAAAGACAATTTGAATAACCCCCCATCATATCAGATGATGGTGGCCTAATTATCAAAATCAAATTGAACAGCCAAAACAATTCCCAAGACACCAGGATCTGATACATATAGATATTCTATTGATAAAAGAGAAATAAAGCTAAAACTGGCTACATTATATCGTCTTGTAGCTTCAAATAAATATAAGATGTCACTACAGCTTTATTCACACTATATCCCGCAGTATCTAGTTGATTTCTCATTTACATCGACGGCCTAGATCAGAGTATGTCGATTAACTCACATACACCGTTATCTCACAGGTTTGTTTATACACAATTGATAGTCTCCAATACATGTTTCTTATTGGTAGGTTTTTTTACTCAAATTAAACACATTCCAACCATGTCAGTCGATGTTTACAAAATGTTGACTCAACTTCCGTTGAGTTATATGCATACTCGTGCAAAGTCTCTAACAGCATATGTGACGCCTCGTGCCTTTTACAGACAATGGAGAGCTTTAAATTTCACCATCAGTGATGGGAAAATTTCAATATCTGTATAAAGCTGACTTCTCTCTTGATTGCGTTTTCAGATGTTTGTTTAACAGTTTTCTGACTGACTAGCCCCTAACCACAATACAGTAATAGTCGAACAGTTTTGTATAACACTTCTCTCTTGATCGCGTTCAGATGTTTGTTACAGTTTCTGACTGACTAACCCGAACCAATACGTATGTTGAACAGTTTGGTTAAAAACTTCTCTGCTTGATGCGTTTTCAGTATTGTTGGAAGTTTTCTGACTGAACGAATTATTAAGCTCTAACCAGAAAGTTTTAGAATGTACGCTTTTGTATTTAAGACTTCGCTCCTTGATGTGTTTCAGATGTTTCTTGAAGTTTTCTGACAGACTAAGCCTTTACCAGACAGTTTAGAATGTACCCTTTTGTATTTATTAGACTTTGCTCCTTGATGCGTTTCAGAGATGTTTGTTGAAGTTTGCATTTCAGACGTTTGTTGAAGTTTGTGGTTTTTCAGATGTGATGAAGTTGCGTTTTAGATGTTTGTTGAAGTTTGCGTTTTCAGACATTCGTTGTGTTTTCAAATGTTTGTTGAAGTTTTCTGACTGACTAAGCCCCTAACCACAGACAATATAGTTGTACGTTTTTCCGCCATTGATGTTTTGAATCGCTTGTGTCCAGTTTCATTCTTATCAAATTCTTTGCCATATACCTTGCATATGTAGGCGTTTCGTTCGTGCGTTCTTGGTGTGCTTGTAAAGCGAACTTGCCTGAGTAAAGCCCTTCCACAGTCATCACATATGTATGGTTTTCTCTCCAGTATGTGCTCTTACGTGTTTCTGTAGAATATCATTCCTGCCAATCCTTTTCCACATAACGCCACATGTGTAAGGTTTTTCTCCTGTATGTGTCCTCATGTGCATATGTAGGGTACTACCCGTGGCCCAAACCCTTACCAACAAGACCCTCACATTTGTACGGTTTCTCTCCTGTATGTATTCTTGTGTGCACTTGTAGGGGCCCAAGCTGAGTGAATCTCTTTTCACAAAATTCACATTTGAATGGCTTTTCTCCTGTATGCCCTCTTGTGCTTATATGTGTACTTGACTCGCTAAACCCCTTTGTCACAGACATCACATTTGTACGGTTCCCATTCTCACCCGTGTGTGTTCTGAAATGTCTCTTTAGCCAATTGCGCTGTATCAAATTCCTTAATCACATACACCACACTCGTACGACTTTCTCTCCTGTATCATCCTGAGGTGTCGATTCATGAGCCCTGGCCCTGCCTCAACACCTTCACAGATAATCACACGTGTAAGATGTCTCTTCTTGGTGCGTTTTTAGATGTGGCATTTAAGTAATCAGGCCTGATTCGTACCTCTTACCACAACTTCACATTTTGTATTGCTTCTCTTTTGCATGTAACCTTGGGGATGTTTCCGTAGTAGCTTGTGTCGCTGAAGCCCTTACCACAGATATCACATCGAATGGTCTCTCCCCTGTATGTGCTCGTATATGCCTCTGTGTAAGGTTCTTTCTGCTAAACCCTTTTCCACAAATGTCAAACGTGTAAGGTTTCTCTTCCTGTTATGTGAACCTCATGTGTGTCTGTAGGGCACTTGCCTGGCTAAATCCCTTCTCCAGATAATCGCATTTGTGTGGTTATCCATTGTATGAATGCTGTTTGTGGCCTCTTAAGACTCACCGCCGTACTAAAGCCTTTACCACAGACATCACATTTGAACGGTTTATCATCCTACATTGCAATCATATCCATCATGTGGTGCCTTGTAAGGTTTGGTCTCCATTAAATCCCTCACCACCCACATCACATTCATTTGGCTTCTCTCCTGTATGAGCGTGTAGCATTTGGTCTCTATTAAAACCCCTACGCACATCACATTCATCTGACTTCTCTCCTGCATGCACCTGTAGCGTTTGGTCTTCATTAAATCCTTCACCACGAACAATCATCGGTTGGCTTCTCTCCTT
>SAYR01008770.1:47635-64454 GCA_004382745.1 Argopecten irradians irradians | reverse complement strand
GGCGGCCATCTTGTTAAATGATCCGTCCCAAAATGCAATATGCACAATTAGGGCCCTAGGGGAACCTACATGTGAAATTTGAGAGAGATCCCTTCAGTACTTTCTGAGAAATAGCGGTAACAAACTTTACCTACCAAAATCCAAGATGGCGGCCTGGCGGCCATCTTGTTAAATGATCCGTCCCAAAATGCAATATGCACAATTAGGGCCCTAGGGGAACCTACATGTGAAATTTGAGAGAGATCCCTTCAGTACTTTCTGAGAAATAGCGGTAACAAACTTTAACTATCAAAATCCAAGATGGCGGCCTGGCGGCCATCTTGTTATCCGATCGGTCCTTAAATGCAATATGCACAACTAGGGCCCTAGGGGAACCTACATATGAAATTTGAGAAAGATCCCTTCAGCTCTTTTTGAGAAAGAGCGGTAACAAGAAATGTTAACGGACGGAAGGACGGACGGACGGACGGAAGGACGGACGACGGACCACGGACAAAAAGCGATTTGAATAGCCCACCATCTGATGATGGTGGGCTAACAAAATGTCCTTTTTTTGAACTTGTCCATCATCTTCCTAATGAAAGTCTAAATGCAAAATTAAGTTTCATTCAAATAACATGTAGTTTATAACTTAGTTTATAATCCCAGAGGGATCCTGGCGCCCACCAAAGAATGCGTCTGACAATATGGAAAGAAGGATAATTTGTTTGCTTTTCAAACTTTTACTACCAGGTACATATTACTACATATGAAATTTAAGAAAGATTCTTTCAGTACTTTTTGAGATATATAACACTAACAAACTTCGATAATCAAAATCCAAGAAGGCTACCTGTCGATCCATTGGTCCCAAAAGGCAAAATGCACAACTAAAACCCTAGGGGAACCTGCACATGAAATTTGAGACCGATCACTTCAGTACTTTCTGAGAAATAGCGATAACAAACTTTAATTATCAAAATCCAAGATGGCTGCCCGGTCGCAATCCTGTTGACTGATTGGTATCCAAATGCAATATGCATAACTATGGGTCATAGGCGGACCTACATATGGAATTTCACAGAGATCCCTTAGGTACATTCTGAGAAATTGTGAGAACAAACTTTTAACTATCAAAATCCAAGATAGCTGCCTGGCGGCAATCTTGTTGACCGATTGGTCCCAATATGCACTTTACACAACTAGGGCCCTTGGGGAACCTACATATGAAATTTGAGAAAGATCCCTTCAGCACTTTCTGAGAAGTAGCGATTAACAAGATTTTTTAACGGACAGACGGTTTGGTTTGATTAGTTTAACGTCCAGGGTCATTTAAGGACGTGTCAGGTTTGTTGGTGGAGGAAAGCCGGAGTACCTGGAGAAAAACCACCGACCAGCTGTCATTACCTGACAACTGCCCCACATAGGATTCGATATGCGACCCAGAGGTGGAGGGCATGTGATTCTATGTCGGTACATCTTTACCACTCGGCCGGACGGACGGACAACTGACCACGGATGAAAGGCGATTTGAATAGCCCACCATGATGATGGGCTAAAAAAGGAAAATATCATACACGAGAGACCATAAGGATCTTGGTGGCTACCAAAGAGTGATCAATGTTAGGATAATTTCTCTGTATTTCAAACTTTGACTACATACGACGTACAACATACATGTATTGTACTACATTTGAGATAGATTGCTTCAATACTTTCTGAGAAATAGCGATAACAAACTTCCAACTATTAAAATCCTAGATGGCGACCTGCAGGCAGTCCCAAAATGAATGCGATATGCACAACTAGGGCCATAGGGGAATATACATATGAAATTTGAGACAGATGTATTCCGTGCTTTCTGAGAAATATCGGTAACAAACTTCAATCATCAAAATCCAAGATGGCGGGCTGTCGGCCATCTTGTTCACCGATTGGTCCTAAAATGCAGTATTCAAAACTACTGTCATAGGGGAACTTGCACATGAAATTTGAGACAAATCCTTTCAGCACTTTTTGAGAAATAGCGGTAACAAAATTAAATATATTATCAAAATACAATATGGCGGCCTGGCGGCCACATTGTTTTACCGATCAGTTTTAAAATCAGCACGACACTCTTAGGGACCACAGGAATCATGCATGTAAAAATTGAGAGATATCTGTTGAGTAATTCTTGAGAAAATGCGGTAAAAAAACATCAACTGCCAAAATCCAAGATGGCTGCCTGGTGGCCATATTGTTTTTCCGATCAGTTTTAAAATCAGCATGATACTCTTAGGGTCCAATGGAATTGGAGAAATATCTGTAGAGTACTTCTCAAGAAATAGCATAACAAGCATTGCTTACTAAGGCAACAGACGACAGGAAACCCACGACGTACGACAGACCACGGACGAAAGACAATTTGAATAACCCCCCCATCATATAAGATGATGGTGGCCTAATTATATAAATCAATTGAACAGCAAAACAATTTCCAAGACACCAGGATCTCTACATACAGATATTTATTGATAAAAGAGAAATAAAGCTAAAACTGGCTACATTATATCGACTTTGCTATCAAATAAATATAAGATGTCACTACAAGCTTTATTCACATATCCCGCAGTACTAGTTGATTTCTCATTTACATCGACGGCCTAGATCAGAGTATGTCGAGTTAAATCACGTACACCGGTTGTCTCACGAGTTTGTTTATACACAATGGTAGTCTCAATACATGTTTCTTGTTTGGTAGGTTTTTTTACTCAAATTAACACATTCCCAACCATGTCAGTCGATGTTACAAAATGTTGCTCAACTTCCGTTGAGTTATGCATACCGTGCAAAGTCTCTACAGCATATGTGACGCCTCGTGCCCTTTCAAAGACAATGGAGAGCTTTAAATTTCACCATAATATGATGGGAATTTCATATCTGTATAAGCTGACTTCTCTCTTGATGTGTTTTCAGATGTTTGTTTAACAGTTTTCTGACTGACTAAGCCCCTAACCACATACAGTATAGTCGAACATTTTTGTATAATACTTCTCTGCTTGATGCGTTTTCAAATGTTTGTTGGAAGTTTTCTGACTGACGAATTATTAAGCCTCTAACCAGAAAGTTTAAATGTACGCTTTTGTATTTAAGACTTCGCTCCTTGATGTGTTTCAGATGTTTCTTGAAAAGTTTTCTGACAGACTAAGCCCTTTACCAGACAGTTTAGATGTACCCTTTTGTATTTATAAGACTTCGCTCCTTGAAGCGTTTTCAGACGTTTGTTGAAGTTTGCGTTTTCAGACGTTTGTTGAAATTTGCGTTTTCAGACGTTTGTTGAAGTTTGCGTTTTTAGATATGATGTTTGTTGAAGTTTGCGTTTTCAGACGTTTGTTGAATTTTGTTTTTTCAAATGTTTGTTGAAGTTTTCTGACTGACTAAGCCCCTAACCACAGACAATATAGTTGTACGTTTTTCCGCCATTGATGTTTTGAATCGCTTGTGTCCAGTTTCATTCTTATCAAATTCTTTGCCATATACCTTGCATATGTAGGCGTTTCGTTCGTGCGTCTTGGTGTGCTTGTAAAGCGAACTTGCCTGAGTAAAGGCCCTTCCACAGTCATCACATATGTATGGTTTCTCTCCAGTGTGTGCTCTTACGTGTTTCTGTAGAATATCATTCCTGCCAAATCCTTTTCCACATACGCCGCATGTGTAAGGTTTTTCTCCTGTATGTGTCCTCATGTGCATATGTAGGGTACTACCCTGACCAAACCCCTTACCACAGACCTCACATTTGTACGGTTTCTCTCCTGTATGTATTCTTGTGTGCACTTGTAGGGGCCCAAGCTGAGTGAATCTCTTTTCACAAAATTCACATTTGAATGGCTTTTCTCCTGTATGTACCCTCTTGTGCTTATATAGTGTACTTGACTCGCTAAATCCCTTGTCACAGACATCACATTTGTACGGTTTCTCACCCGTGTGTGTTCTGAAATGTCTCTTTAGCAATTGCGCTGTATCAAATTCCTTATCACATACACCACACTCGTACGACTTCTCTCCTGTATGCATCCTGAGGTGTCGATTCATGAGACCTGGCCTGCCCAACACCTTACCACAGATATCACACGTGTAAGACGTCTCTTCTTGGTGCGTTTTTAGATGTGCATTTAAGTAATCAGCCTGATCGTACCTCTTACCACAGACTTCACATTTGTATTGCTTCTCTTTTGCATGTACCTTGAGATGTTTCCGTAGATAGCTTGTGTCGCTGAAGCCCTTACCACAGATATCACATTCGAATGGTCTCTCCCCTGTATGTGCTCGTATATGCCTCTGGTGTAGGTTCTTTCTGCTAAACCCTTTTCCACAAATGTCACACGTGTAAGGTTTCTCTCCTGTATGTGTCCTCATGTGTGTCTGTAGGGCACTTGCCTGGCTAAATCCCTTCTCACAGAAATCGCATTTGTGTGGTTTATCCATTGTATGAATGCTGTTGTGCCTCTTAAGACTCACCGCCGTACTAAAGCCTTTACCACAGACATCACATTTGAACGGTTTATCTCCTACATGTGCCATCATATCCATCATGTGTGCCTGTAAGGTTTGGTCTCCATTAAATCCTTCACCACCCACATCACATTCATTTGGCTTCTCTCCTGTATGAGCGTGTAGCATTTGGTCTCTATTAAAACCCCCACTACGCACATCACATTCATTTGACTTCTCTCCTGCATGCACCTGTAGCGTTTGGTCTTCATTAAATCCTTCACCACGAACATCACAATCGGTTGGCTTCTCTCCTCTATGTGCCTGAAGCGATTGGTCTTCGTTAAATCCCTCACCACGCAAATCACATTGATTGATCTTCTCTCCTGCATGCACTTGAAGCGTTTCGTCTTCGTTAAATCCCTCAAGACGCACATCACATTTGTTTGGTTTCACTCCTGAATGTGCACGTGCCATCATATCCATGATGTGTGCATGTATTGTTTGGTCTACGATAAATCCCTCACCATGCACATCGCATTCGTTTGGCTTCTCTCCTCTATGTGTCATGCCGTGTGCCTGTAGCGTTTGGTCTTTGGTATCGCACACATCATTGGACTTCTCTTCAGTATGTATTATTATAGAATCACTTTGATTGGTCAATCTATCCATTGTCGGTGTATAACTTTGCAAAGATTTCTCCATGGAGATAGTTTATGACTTGTCTGTAGTCAAATGTTTCGTCGAATCTCCTTTTGGAGAATTTTTACTTTAATCAATATAGCTGATATTAAGTATGCTGTATCGACATCAATCAATATTTTCCAATAACAGTAGCGCTGTTGGGAAGTTGGGAATTCTCTCTTCGTTACCTTCAAATGATTTATATGCTTTTGATGGGTTATCTCCTCCTTTGAAGTTTTCCGTTGTAATTTATATCTGAAATATAAAAAAATGTGTTAAATTACAATGTATGGACTGAAACATCAGCATGGGAAAGTAAGCAATGCAATACTATCATCCTCGGTGCTCAATGGATTACTATCACTGATGTTATATCCATTTATCCCTGGACTATTTTATAGTAAAACTGGAAGCAGCCTAGGAGAAAAAACTGGCCAATCACAATCCTTTGGAGATTACAGAGAGAGCGCATGACTTCAAAGCCACACAGTCAATCACAGTGTACCGTTATTTGATTTGCTGTACATGTACATCAAAGGACCAAATTCATGTCATATGTTGCTTTCAGTGTAGTTCAGAAGTGGATGTGGCATCAGTGATATATATATGATAGTAACCCCTGGAGTATCAAGGATGCAATCATGTAAACCAATTTAATTTTTTACTTCAAGACTTTTTTTTGTCCGTGAATTTGGAGAAATTGTTTTTAATCTGTATCTGTGCTCAGAACATTTTATGGCAATTTAAATCCCATTCTTGATTCCCAAAATCAAATATCAGGAAAAATAAAGCTGCTTTTTCAACATGTTCTTACAATTTACTAAAAATAAATTAAATGTTATTTTTATCATGCGAGTGGTATTATGTTTCCTGTTGTCGTCCTAATTACGCGCACACATTAGTTGATTATCAGTGCACCACATGGTAAGACATTGAAATTAATCTTCACTTTTAACATAGATTACCCATAATTACTTCAATTGTTTAGTTTATATCCTTTGGACGGCCGTAACGTAGTTATGCGTAATTATTCATTTGACCCATTTCATGCACCCTTCTGGAGCCCCACTGAGACCGTTGAAAACTAAATACTAGTTTTTTTGAAAAGGAGATGTTCATCCCTATATAGCATGTCAATATCGATTCGGTCATTGCATTAGTGATGTCATCAATCACCTTTGAACATGCCCAAATAAGTCAACAAGAGGCCCAGAGGGCCTGTATCGCTCACCTGGTTTGTAATGCCAAGTAATGTTCTGAATACAGGTTCATTGTTTCTTTTCTGAAGGAAGTTTAATATTAACCTCTAAATCCCCTATTGGGACCCACCCCTCCTGCCCCCAGGGGGTCAGAGCCAAAAGTTCTGTTCTCCTTTCCCCAAGGATGTTTGTGGCCGAATTTTGTTACATTCCAGGCAGAACTCTATGACAGTTAGCGATTTATGGGATATACCCCTATTTCCCCTATTGGGCCCCACCCGTCCTGCCCCCGGGGGGGGGGGGGGGGCAGAGCCAAAATTTATACAAGGTCGTTCCCCTTCCCGCTAGGATGTTTGTGGCCGAATTTGGTTACATTCCATTCAGAACTCTATGACAAGTAGCGATTTATAGGATTTACCTCTATCTATCTATATCCAAGCAGCAAAATTTGCACATACTTTGGGGATTTCCACCACAATCAGGCGATGCTATAGTTTTGTTATCAATAACCTTCTTACCAAGTGCCTGGAGGGAGACTAGTGGTCAGTGTTTAGGATATGGACGGAAGAGAAATAAGGGGTTTGGGATTTTAGTTTCATGTTACAGAGGAATGTTGTGAAGGGTTTGTGATCTATTCTATACATCACAACCATTTAAGCATTGGATTATGTATTCAAAATTGTAATCTTGTATATAATTATATAACTCTTCACATGTTAAGTTGCTTATCTAAAGTAGGCTTGATCGTATGCAGCCTGATTATAGCAACATTAATGATAATTCAAAAGGAATTTTCTGTACTGATGTATAATTTGAAATTTGCTCTAATGCTGTAAAAAGGTACTTCTTTATTTGAACCTTCAAACACTATATCATATCAAACAAATAACTTATACTACTTATGAAATAATGTTCTTATGTTATTCAACTTAATCTTTTCTCACCATCTACGGTGTATACGTATTCTGACCATGTAGTTTAGACACATGTGGTAATGTTTACATGCAGCAGCAGAGGCTGGTCACTATGGCCTTTAAGTATACTTTCCGCCCACTAGCTAATCAGCTTAATTGTTAACCACCCGAATTTCTAAGTAGGACGTTCCCAGCCTTTCAAAAATAATATATTCCGTTGTTGCATGTACATTATGCACACGTTTTATAACATATTAATTATTTACATCTACATGTACCACTTTCAATCTGATCACAAATTTTGTGAAATATGTTTTTGGCATGTGTAATAATACTGATAAATTGGCAAAGGTTTAGCTTTAGTTTGAACATGGAAATGGAACTATAAACATACACCAAACAATCTGTACATCGCCACAACGTTGAAACAGATATAATATCATTATTACTGATCATTAACTAGTATATTATAACAAAAGTAACTCTACTTACAATTTTGATGTGGTCTTGAAGTAATTCTTCCTATATGTCAGCAAAACTCAATATGAATTCATGTGTGCTTGTCAGCTCCTGGTCAACTAGCTATAGAGTGTGGTCCAGATACAAATAGATGGGGATGGTCTTGGCGGGAATAGTCACGTGACTCATAGCAGATGTGGATCATTAGACTTACTTGTAAATCCTTGTACACGTATTTAGAATAAGTATGACCAGAAGACCGAGTCAAATATGCAAAAAAATTAAATTCAAGCAATGAATCTCGTAGATAAACACAGAGGAAAGGACAAAAAAATAAAATAGGCCTAGGAAATAAAGAAAAAAGTGGGTTTTTTTCATTTACATTATTTACAGTACAAACAATTTAAATCAACTCACGGTCATTAGAGAAATTCTAGCAACTGTGTGTAGTACATAACATTGTTTAATTATTTTATTGAAAGTTTTTTTCTGTCACACGTCGCATTGGCCTAATGAAACTATTGGAAATCGGCCAATTTGCCAATAATGGGCCAACATTTTACCGATGTAAGCAGGCCAACCCTTGGGCGTACAACATCGGACCAATAATGGGCCAATTCTATCATCCCAACCGTTGGTCGTACTTCATCGGGCCAACATTGGGCCATTGATAGTACACCGACTGCCAGCGGTCAGCCGACCGTACGACCATTACCCAACATCGGGCCAATATTGGCATGTTATCTGGGTCTAGACTGCCCAGCGGTCACACGTGCGCCGGTGGTATAGGAGATTTCAGAAAAGATGGCGTGACGTCACAGAAAGTTTACATCCGAGTCCTCAAAGGTACAAACACAGTATGGCGACTAATAAAAACAATAAAAGAAACGTACATCCCTGCTTCATAATCGATACTTTGACAAAAGTTTACACTTTCATACTTGCAAATTCTGATTTTGAAATGTTTTCTTATTGTTTCACAGGTTACGGATGTTGATTTTTTTATATTTTCATTTGTTTATTGCTAAATATACATGTACTTGTGTAGATTTAGTGTCGAAGCGCTGCCGGGCCATCACGTGCACACGTATTCGATTTTGTTCATACGTAGAAATTCAGGTTGTGAAAAAAGTTGTTATGAATAGATGATTTATTTCAATGTATTAGGCAGGGATCTAGGGGGGGTCTTCGTGCACCCCCCCCCACAACTTAACGAACCAATGTTTTTCTGAAGCCTTATGACCCACTGATAACGAAATCGAGAGGTAACATTGTATAAACTGGGATGAACTTCCGGTTATGACGTCATCAAGATGGCCGCCATCTCGAATTTCACTAAAGATTGAAAAATAGTCATAACATTGACATTTTTCAACCGAAGAAGAAAAATGAGGCATCAAAATGACCACAATAGAACAACAAATACATATCAGGACCATATAATCCAATATATGTAGTTATTTCTACTCAGGAAATGAAAATATCGGATTTTAAGCTCCAAAATGGTAATTTTTTAGCAAATTTTTCATATTTGGCTAGACGCAGCAAAAATGTTTGCCAACAGCAAACTATTATTTCTAATCAGTTATTTGACCTCTTATCAATCATTAAAAACAACACCAACAAAAAAAACAATGTTAACATTGTATAAGCTCCGGTTATGACGTCATCAAGATGGCCGCCATCTCGAATTTCACTAACAATTGAACAATAGTCATAACATTAACATTTTTCAACCGAAGTCGACAAATGAGGTATCAAAATGATCATAATAGAACATCAAATTCATATCGGGACCACATAATTCAATATATGTAGTGATTTCTAGGTAGAAAATAAAAAAATAGGATTTTAAGCTCAAAAATGATAATTTTTAGCAAATTTTTCATATTTGGCTTGATGCAGTAAAAATGTTTACCAACAGCAAACTATTATTCGTAAACAGTTATTTGACCTCTAATCACTCAGTAAAATAATAAAATATATAGAGATACAAAAAAGAATTATTGTTATACCATCATTAAGTTTACAAAACATCTAACTCCAAACCGCTGACACTACAGTTTCCTGGTGTATTACAAGTTCCTTAAATAAGTTTGACTTTTGGCGATTTATAAGTAGGAAACATGAATGTAAAGTTGACAGAATATCTAGCCTCGGGTAGGACAAGTCACAGTTTCGTTTATTTCCTATGCATATTATTAGCAAAATGTCATATGGTTACCACAATATCACATATTTCTTTCACTGGTTCTCAATTATAACCATTATCATTTTGCGTGCTTTCACACCTCACTGCACTATTCTCTGGCGTGACTCGGCATGTCTGGTAGCTGGTACATGCAGTCCAAATCAGAGTAATCAAGATATCAGTATCCAATTCGTCGAAAGTCAGAGCGTCGTCTTCGATGTCGATGAGATGATGTGACACTACATTACCAGTGGTGTTCTAGCTTGTCATCTTTCATGGCCCATCCATGGCCAGAGATTATATCAGGAACAACAGGTTCAGGGATGTGGGATCTCCTTCAGATTCTAACATATCGTATATGCTGTTTCAGTCTTCTCAGGAAATTACACCAGATCCAGATTCTTTGAATGGTGGAATGATTCAAGCACCATTCATCAACCTTGTGGACACTCGTGCGACTATAGATGGCACAGGTGATATCCTCGATGTCTTTAATGAGGTCATAAATGGTAGATGTTTTGCATTGGTCAGACTTTCCCATGTCCCTTGGAGGTACTGGTTGTGTTGCATCTGGTGTATGCGTGGATACACCATTGAAGACTCTCCAGAAAAAGTTTTCTACAGTGCTCTCCAGACTTGGCAAAGAGAGGAACTTCACTGTAGACCTCATTTATCAACCTTGTGGACACTCGTGCGACTATAGATGGCACAGGTGATATCCTCAATGTCTTTAATTCACCTGTGTCATCTATGGTCAATAAGGTTTCACAAGAATGAGGAATTGTGCTTCATACGAATTAAGGAGATGTAATTCAACCCTTCGCAGAATGTGGCTCTGGTGTCTTGTCCATCCTACCAGAGAGGTCTGGAACATCATATACGATATGTGAATCACTAGGTTGAAAACAGGATGAGCTCCAACATCCGCGGACCCGATGTTCTTGATGTTACCTCTGGCCATGGACGGTTGAGAAGTTAGAACCACGATGGTAAACCGGTAATGTAATGTTACATCAGCTCATCAGCTCATCGACACTCTGGCGAGAAAGCACGCACAAAGATAATGCTTATAATTAAGAACTATTGAAAGAAATATGTGATACTGCAGTAACCATCTGACATTTCATTACGTTACACACAGAAAAATAAAGTTAACAGTGGATGCGCTATTTCTAAAAGAAACACATTTCGGAAAGTGTCGTGGTATTAACGGAAACAAATGCTTTCTTCAGTTTTAATTTGATACCCTATTAGTTGGCGTTGTGCAGTAAAAATTCATTTTGAGACGCTACTTGTCTACAAACTTTCGAACACGAAAATGGATTTTGTTAGGAAATTGTCAAGTCCCGCTTAGATATTAAGCCACCTTAAAATTCAAATGTGTTAAGATATGGATCGTCAATTGCCAATGTTATCTTCAGGAAGTTCTAAGACATCCGGAAACTGTAGTGTCAGCGGTTTGGAAAAAACAGCAATCATATACCCTGTATATAAAAACGCACCCGGTGATGTTTTGTAAACCAAATGATGGTACGCGTATAACAATAATTCTCTTTTGAATTTCTATATATTTTTGTTGTTGTTGTTTTTACTAATTGATAAGAGGTCAAATAACTGATTACAAATAATAGTTTCTTGTTGGGAAACAATTATAGCTGCGTAAAGCCAAATATGAAACATTTGCTGAAAAATTATCATTTTTGAACTTAAAATCCTATTTTTTCATTTCCTACCTAGAAATCACTACATATATTGAATTATATGGTCCCGATATGAATTTGATGTTCTATTATGATCATTTTGATACCTCATTTGTCTACTTCGGTTGAGAAATGTTCATGCTATGACTATTTTTCAATCGTCAGTGAAATTTGAGATGGCGGCCATCTTGATGACGTCATAACGGGAGCTTTATAGCAATGTTAACGTTGTTTTTTTGTTGGTGTTGTTTTTATGATTGATAAATAAACTGAATTAGAATAATAGTTTGCTGTTGGCAAACATTTTGCTGCGTCTAGACCAAATATTGAAAAATTTGCTAAAAAAAAATTACCATTTTGAGCTTGAAAATCCGATGTTTCAATTTCCTGCGTAGAAGTAACTACATATATTGGATTATATGGTCCTGATATGTATTTGTTGTTCTATTGTGGTCATTTTGATGCCTCATTTGTCTTCTTCGGTTGGAAAAATGTCAATGTTATGACATTATTTTTCAACTTTAGTGAAATTCCAGATGGCGGCCATCTTGATGACGTCATAACCGGAAGTTCATCCCAGTTTATACAATGTTACCTCTCGATTTCGTTATCAGTGGGTCATAAGGCTTCAAAAACACATTGGTTCGTTAAGTTGTGGGGGGGGGGTGCACGTAGACCCCCCCCCCCCCCTAGATCCCGGCCTGTATCATGTTTCTGTCACAACAACATAACGATATGATATAAACAAAACGTGAACCACCTGACCAGACTACGGCCGCTCGTAAATGGCTTCGTCGCTGGTAGATCACCGCAGGCCGCAGCATTGTTGAGGAAATAAATCATACTAATAATTACCAACACTTTTATCTAAAAATTGCTTGCTTAAGATATGTATTTCGTTATTTAATATGTACGTGTTGTTTTAATGGAATGCTCTTGCATCGCAACAAAATTACGAATAGTAATTAAACTACTGTGTTATACATTTGTACGTACACGAATGGCTGCCGATCTCGAAAAATAAAATGGTGAAATCGTTAAGTTTTCATGCTGCAGATTTCATTTTTATTAATTCGTTTTCAGCCGCTTTTATGCCATAGACTGCTGTCTCAAATTGAAGTGATATCACTTTTAGATAATTTGAATATATATTAGGTAGACTTCATTTAAATTGATATAAATTACAGATCGTAGTACTGTAAATGCCGACCAGGATGCATATTGCGCACGGCTTCGAGAATCCTAAATACTCATAGTTTTGTTTAAAAATATGGTAAAAAGAACCTACAAACTGACTCATTTGTATGTTATAAACTAAATCCCAAAATTGATGACAAAAAAATAACCAGAATACGTGACTTTATGACACTGAAAATGGACGAAATTCGGGTTCTCGGCTGTACTGTAATGGCTGCCGTGGGCTTGAGGTAATCTACGAAAGCAAATGTATAATTTGCACTAATCACACATCGTAATTGGTGTTTTATCAAGTAACACTTCGAAAACAGTAATTGCTTATAATCATATTTTGGGGGACTTTGAATTTAATTTGTAGTTTCAAGTTGATATTTGCAATATATCTGTCAATGTTTATACGTAATGGCGACCGTGTTTTCTCGTAGCGGTCGGAAATGGAGTATAAACAGAGTAAAATATATGATTACCATATGTTTAAATTTGTATATTATTGTAAAATATTTTTAATTACAACTATTGAAATTAAAATAACGCAATACTTCTCGGATTGCCGTACTATTTATGACAATAAAATGTAAACAAACATCGCAAGCGGCTGTGTTCCCACAATGTTTATGTGTACAGATATAGGAGTTGTACCTTTGAGCGCCCGGATGTACCTTTGTGTGATGTCATCGCCATCTTTTGTGAAAACTCCTATATTGACCCAGCTGGGCCAATCACCGACGCCGACAGATAGACACACCCACCCTCACTTACATCCAATCACACGACAGCTAACGCACGACGGAAATACACACATACAACATGGTGGACATAGTACGACAACATATAATCATTATATTTACTGGTAAAACATTCTCACTCCTAACTCACAATCGTTCCAATACAGCACACATACACACACTAGCTCCACCACATACTCTCGCGCATCCAGTAGGCCCACATTATGCATTCCATAGCGAAATTCCAAAGTTCAGTAAAAAAAATAACAACAACAATCGTGCGATGGACTGTTTATACATATCATATCATCTAAAACACTTCATATTACTTACATACGCTCGCTAGCTTAGTACATCCAACATATATCTAGTAATTATATAAGTCTATCGCTGTATGTGCCGCTGGCATATGTGTTGAAATTTAACTCACCACGTGCAATAGAATCCGGGCAAGATCCGCTTGTGACGTGGCTTCTGTTTATTCTATTGCTACATACCATCTCTGAATTTCATTCCCTAGATATATCATAGGGTGCTACCGATTCCAGTCTAATTTCCTCGTCTTTGTTGCTGATTCATATTAATTTTGTTTTCAAGCACGCTTTCGTTCAGTCATTTTGTTTAATTTTAGTGCGTAACAATGCGCATGCGCGAAACTTCGACAACATAATCTATCGCAGCTTCATTTGCATACTATTCTGTCTGGCTTACAATCGTAATAAATCAAGGATTTCCTTCATTTTTGTATTCAAGACACATTTATTCAATCTTATACACTTAAAGAAATTAAATTGAGGTATTTTTAATATGTTTCTTCATCTTTTCTTCCGTCTAACGGGTTTTGAAATATATATATATATTTGTTAGGTTGGGCGAAACCTACCTTTTATACATTTATTTTAGAAAATGTTTCGTACAACATCATTCATTTAATTTTAGTCTTTGCAATGTTGATATATTTGATAAACATCTTCAAACTTTAGTTGATACATATCTACATGTATTGTAAACTTAAATAATATTCCAGTTAAAATCGATTTATATCAATAATTAAAACAAATCCTACAAATATTAATACAATTTAACATATATGCATGTTAACACAATCGGCTGAGGGGTACATCGTTCATGTACCCTGTAGATATTCTACCTAGGTTATATGCTTTACAATCAGGTTATCACATTCTTTTCTATATTAGACCTGTTGGACTAGTATGTATACCAGAGCCACTATGTTAGTTACAATCGATGGCTAGAGGGCAGAATTAATGTCAGTGTGGCGAAATACACATACAATAGCCCAGTAGGCACACGATGTCGCTACATCATTGTGAGCATGTCGCACTGCAACATTGTACTTTGGTCATCAGATGGTTGTCAGTGAAAGTTTTCCTGACGTCATTTCCGACATTGTCACAACGTAAACTGACATTACCGCAACGTATCACGATAATACCATAACATATCCTGACATTAACCTAACATATCCTGACATTACCACAACGTATCCTGACATTATCCCAACGTATCCTGACATTACCCCAACGTATCCTGACATTACCCCAACGTATCCTGACATTAACCCAACGTATCCTGATATTACCCCAACATATCCTGACATTACCACAACGTATCCTGACATTACCACAGCATATCCTGACATTACCCCAACGTATCCTGACATTATCCTGAACGTATCCTGACAGTTATCCCAACGTAATCCTGACATTAACCCTAAAACGTATCCTGGACATTACCAAAGAAATTTATACTGACATTACACAACGTATCCTGACATTATCCAACGTATCCTGACATTAACCAAAGATATACTGACATTAACACAAACATATCCTGACATTACACTGAACGTATCCTGACATTACCCCAACGTATCCTGACATTACAAGTAATTTATACTGACATTACCCCAACGTATCCTGAGCATTACCCCCAACGGTATCCTGGAACATTACCAACGTATCCTGACATTACCCCAACGTATCCTGACTTTACCCAACATATCCTGACATTACCCCAACGTATCCTGACATTACCGAAACCAACGTTCTGAAATTACCGCCACATCCCTGACATTACAATATACCTGACATTATCCCAAACGTATCCTGACATCACCCCAACGTATCCTGACATTACCCAAAGAATTATATACTGACATTACCCAACGTATCCCTGACATTACAACAACGTATCCTGACATTACCAAAGATTTATACTGACATTACCACAACGTATTTCTGACATTAACCCAACGTATCCTGACATTATCCCAACAGTATCCTGACATTATCCCAACGATATACCTGACAATACCCGACCGATATCGCAGACATTAACCCAGGACTAATACCTGAACATTACCCCTACCAGACAATTTACCGCCTACCTGGACATTATGCCACGTATCCTGACATTACCCCAACCGTACACTAATTACCTCAAGTTCCGACATTAACCCAAACGTACGTATCCCGAACGTATCCTGACATTACCCCAACGAATCCTGACATTACTCAACGTTTGCCTGATATTACCACAACGTATCCTGACATTATCCAACGAATTAAATCCTGACATTACTACACAACGTATCCTGACATTATCCCAACGTATCCTGACACATTACCAAAGATATACTGACATTACCCCAACATACCCTGACATTGACGACTAACGTATCCT
Source organism: Argopecten irradians irradians (assembly GCA_004382745.1). Taxonomy (NCBI): domain Eukaryota; kingdom Metazoa; phylum Mollusca; class Bivalvia; order Pectinida; family Pectinidae; genus Argopecten; species Argopecten irradians. The sequence goes on along the minus strand of SAYR01008770.1, from coordinate 48,227 downwards.
GACATTTACCACAACGTATCCTCGACATTATCCCAAACGTATCCTGACATTTATCCGCTAACGATCGCCTGCATTATGACCCCAACGTAATCCTGACATTATCCAAAAATTATACCTGACAATTACCCCACTTCCACTGGATTACCCAACGCCTCTACTGAACATTTACCCCTCAACGTATCACTAGACATTACCTCAACGTATCCTGCATTACCAACCAACGTATGCCCAATCTCACGTACCGACTTATCCCAACGTATCCTGACATTACCCACAGTATCCTGACATTATGCCAAGTAGGAATTAACCAAATACCTGACATTACCCCCAACGTATCGCTGACATTATCCAACAATAACGGCCTGACATTATCCACAACGTATCCCTGGACATTACCCAAAGTATGCCTGACATATACCCCAACATATCCTGACATTACCCGAACAGTATCCTGACATTACCACAACAATTATACTGGACATTACACACACGTATCCTGACATTATCCCCACATACACTGGCACGTATGCATGACATTATCCCAACGTATCCTGACATTACTAACAAGTATCCTGACATTACCTGAAGATTT
>SAYR01008770.1:23145-41063 GCA_004382745.1 Argopecten irradians irradians | reverse complement strand
TGCAATGTTTACATGTTGTGGGTCGGTTGAGTCTGTGTTGTTCACTACAACATGTAGCCTAGATCTACATCCTACTTGTATTTTTAACATCCTTGGTTGTACGCGAGTGGATAAGATATATCAGGACAACTTCAGTCTTTGAGTTGGATAAGTTTAACCAAATGGACCTACTAACGACAAAGCATTTTTGTTCATCTCAGGGGACAGACCAAGTCCTGTAACGTTATCTACTGTGAATCGGCGAGAGAGGCCTTACATACGCAAGTTACGTTTGGGTGTTTCGAAATATCAATGAAACGGAATCCTACAATTGTCGCTTTACATACTTGTAATTAGATAATCTCTAATATTTATTGAAGTGTTTGAAAACACAATATAAATATAAGCTAACATTTTGAGAGCGGTAAACGTTTACAGTTGTGGGCCTAACCCGTGTTTGTACATGTTCCTCGAAACGACGTCCGATACATTTGAAAATCTCCAAAATCCGGAAATAATGCTTCGCGGTCCATTCCAAATATCGATACCCTACTCAACAGATAGGGCCAGAATACAAGGTGTAGAGAGTATATCTGGTTGTATCTGTTGTGGTTAAGTAAATGACTACAGATAAGACCAAAATACAAGGTGTTGGGTGTATATCCGGTTGTATCTGTTGTGGTTTAGTAAATGAACAACAGATAGGACAAGAATACAGTTGGTAGAATGTATATCCTGGTTGTATCTGTTGTGGTTAAGTAAATGACTACAGATATGACCAAAATACAAGGTGTTGAATATGTATATATGGTTGTATCTGTTGTGGTTTAGGTGTGGCGTATATATTTATCTGGTTAAATCTGTTGTAGTTTAGTAAATGACAACAGATAGGACCAGATTTACAAGGTGTAGAGTGTAATATCTGGTTGTATCTTGTTGTGGTTTAGGTGTGGCGTAATATATATATCTGGTTGTATCTGTTGTGGTTTAGTAAATGACAACAGATAGGACCAGAATATAAGACATAGAGTGTATATCTGGTTGTATCTGTTGTGGTTTAGTAAATGACTACAGATAAGACCAAAATACAAGGTGTTGGGTGTATATCTGATTGTATCTGTTGTGGTTTAGTAAATGACAACCACAGATAGGACCAGAATACAAGGTCTTGGGTGTATATCTGGTTGTATCTGTTGTGGTTTAGGTGTGGCGTATATATATATTTGGTTATATCTGTTTGGTGGTTTAGTAAATGACAACAGATAGATGACGCAAGAAATATAAGACATAGAGTGTTATAACTGATTGTATCTGTTGTATTTTAGTAAATGACAACAGATAAGGACCAGAATACAAGGTGTTGGTGTATATCTGGTTGCAATCTGTTGGTGGTTTTGTGATTGATAACATATAGGACCAGAATACAAGGTGTTGGGTGTATATCTGGTTGTATCTGTTGTTTTTTTAGTAAATGACAAAAGTATGGGACCAGAATACAAGGTGTAGAGAGTATATCTGGTTGTATCTGTTGTGGTTTAGTAAATGACAACAGATTAGGACCAGAACATAAGACATAGAGTGTATATATGGTTGTACTCTGTTGTGGTTTTAGTAAAATGACTACAGGATAAGACCAAAACAAGGTGTTGGATTGTAATATCTGATTGTATCTGTTGTTGTTTTAGTAAAAATGACAAGCAATAGGACCAGAATAACAAGGTCTTGGGTGTATATCTGGTTGTATCTGTTGTGGTTTAGGTGTGGCGTATAATATTATATTTGGGTTTATATCTAGTTGTGGTTTAGTAAATGACAACAGGTAGGACAGAATATAAAGACATAGAGTGTATAACTGATTGTATGCTGTTTGTTTTAGTAATGACTAACAGATAGGACCAGAATACAAGGTGTTGGGTGTATAATCTGTTGCCATCTGTTGTGGTTTTGTGATTGATAACATATAGGGACCACGAATAACATAATATTGCAGTAGTAATCGGTCCGCGTAAATTGCGTTAACCCATGACAATGGCGGAATATCTACATATACTGTAGTGTACGGTCCAAGTAAGAAGTAAGAACCATGACGATGCGATATCTACATAATATTTACACTTGCCTAGCTTGGTCCACTATACGGCTAATACTAGCCGATTTTTGTTTAACCATAACTGGCATGGTAACATTGACACTTTGAACTTGCGTATGAAAATTGTCTGTGCAACGTAAAAAGGACTATTATTTTTTGTAGTAAAAGAAGAAACGACATGGCTTTGTGTTACATTTTGACGCACATTACGTGTATATTGTTGTTTGTTGCAATAGAGATTTTGGAAAAAATGTAAAACAATAATATAACAGTGGTTTTTATAGTTTATATATGATTCAAACATGTTTTTAAATTAACAGATTGGTAATAAAGAGAGAAACGGAAAAAAAGTGATCACCGACCGGGGCGACCAGTGCTTGTTCATTATTTAGGTTAAAAATGAATGGTGTCAACTGTAACATTACCTCTGTGCTATGTTCGGGGTCTTACGATTCGAGCCTTTGGGGTGGAAGGTGCGAGACCCTCTGATAGAGGTCAGTTATAAACATATCCTCTGTCTTTAGGTTTCTATGAGTATTTTAATCATGTGTGATTATAAAAACAATGCACACGCGCTAATTATACCAAGTGTTGTGATCAGTTCCGCGTCACGAACACATACATGTGTACTCGCATCGAACAGCAGACTGAATTTGATCTAATAGCGTGAGATTATAACGTCATCGGAATGTGCAAAACTGTACATTGTACAACATTGTTTATTTATCATACGCACGGAAGCATTGCTCAAAGAGGTACGGTAGTAACATAAACAATGTAACTTTTCTACATTTGTATTTACACACGTACATGTATATGTGTTCAAACCTATTTTGATACATGTACATGTTCATCGAACGTACGTTCAACTTCGGTACTGAAAACACCAAAAGTTTCTGATTTGGACCATCATAAATTCATCCGCGCGGCTCCAAATTGCGCGTGACATACTCAATCTATCGAGAAATAAAGTTGAGTAGCCTTTGGTTGAAATCAACAGGGTTTATACTATCAATTCACCACTGGCCGTAAATATTGTAGTATACGGTCCAGTAGAGTGAGAGCATATGACGATGCGATATGTACATATATTGTAGTATACGGTCCCGTAGAGTGAGAACCCATGACAATGCGATATCTACATATATATTGTAGTATACATTCCTGTAGAGTGAGAACCCATAACGATATGATATCTACATATATTGTAGTATACGGCCCCTTAAAGTCAGAACCCATGACAATGCGATATCTACATATACTGTAGTGTACGGTCCAGTAGAGTGAGAACCCATGACGATGCGATATCTACATATATTGTAGTATACGGTCCCGTAGAGTGAGAACCCATGACAATGCGATATCTACATATACTGTAGTGTACGGTCCAGTAGAGTGAGAACCCATGACGATGTGATATCTACATATACTGTAGTGTACGGTCCAGTAGAGTGAGAACCCATGACGATGCGATATCTACATATATATTGTAGTATATTGTCCTGTAGAGTGAGAACCCATGACGATGCGATATCTACATATATTGTAGTATATGGTCCCGTAGAGTGAGAACCTATCCTTCGATAGAACCACCAGAAAAAGACTTTAATCCTTAAATATATGTAGATATCACATCGTCATGGATTCTCACTCGACAGGATCGTATACTACAATATATGTAGATATCACATCGTTATGGGTTCTCACTCTACAGGACCGTATACTACAATATATGTAGATATCGCATCGTCATGGGTTCTCACTCTACATGACCGTATACTACAATATATGTAGATATCACATCGTCATAGGTTCTCACTCTAGGGGACCGTATACTACAATATATGTAGATATCACATCGTCATGGGTTCTCACTCTAGGGGACCTTATACTACAATATATGTAGATATCACATCGTCATGGGTTCTCACTCTACATGACCGTATACTACAATATATGTCGATATCAGATCGTCATAGGTTCTCACTCTACAAGACCGTATACTACAATATATGTAGATATCACATCGTCATAGGTTCTCACTCTACAAGACCGTATACTATAATATATGTAGATATCACATCGTTATGGGTTCTCACTCTACGGGATCGTATACTACAATATATGTAGATATCGCATCGTCATGGGTTCATACTCTAGGGGACCGTATACTACAATATATGTAGATATCGCATCGTCATGGGTTCTTACTCTACTGGAACGTATACTACAATATATGTAGATATCGCATCGTCATGGGTTCTCACTCTACAGGGCCGTATACTACAATATATATGTAGATATCGCATCGTTATGGGTTCTCACTCTACTGGAACATATACTACAATATATGTAAATATCACATCGTCATGGGTTCTCACTCTACGGGACCGTATACAGTGTAACTTCCCAAAACCGATCCCTCCCAATTCCGAATACCGGACCGATTTTGAGATCGGAATAGTCAAATGTAACTAAAATATACTTCTGAAAACCGGCCTTACTGAGCGACACCGATAGATTGCATTGAAATCTGATCAACCGACCGTGAAATACACACGTACCTGTACCATATTTGTCGAATGCCATGTCCTGGGGCATGCATACAGATGTGAAGGCTATAGGTACACGGTAATTATACCCGAGATGCTGGTGTAATTATGTTTAGATATTTAAGGTTCATGTAAAGGCTTTAAACAGTGATATTTTGCAAGCCTAAAACTCATTACTGTGCTGCAATTGAACAGAACTAATTTCATTAATTGTTGGTATATACCCTGGCTAACTGTCAGTCTTACTGTGGATATGTAATTTGTGAAGCTGCTTGTAAATTTCAGTCAAATAAGTGAATCAAAGTACTGTAAGTACTGAACTGAAAAAGCATAGATGTAACAAAAATTTAGTTCAAGGAAGGCAAATATGTCATTAGTAGCATTTTAGGGTGTGTATTTTCTTGCAAGTCTCATGTCATTGTCTAGTTGGGTTATTTATCTTCCAAGTGTTCATTTAATTAATTTTGGATAAATTGTTAAGATTGCAGACAACCATTCCTCCTCTTATCAAAAGATGAATCTAAAAATTATGAGAAGATTTTAAGAAAATGCTAGAAAATTTCTTTTAGATTTGAACTTTTAACCTATCTTGAATTCAACAGTGTCAACAAACATTTACAGTCAGTGTCATGACATTTTCTCTAATGTTTGAATATAATTGTCTGAATAACAAAATAAAGAAAAAAATTGTAGTTATGATTATTTGATAATTGATCTTGTGGACAAGGCCATAGAGACTTACAATTAATAATAATCTGCAGTAAAATGACAACAAGGGAAACATTAAGACTCCATTAAGAAGAAAGTATAATCTGACACATGGATATCCCTTGATGGCATTTTTACAAAGTTCATGGCTTATGCTGCAAATGTTGTTTACAGACCTCATTTATAAGGAACTATGTGCAATGCATATAATATACAAGTATTTTTTTTCGATAAACTATGTGGTACAGATCTATTACAGGAGGAAAGGGCAAAAGGCAATTAATTAGATAGTTATCAAGAAAAGAAATGAAATGACAAAAACTAAGGGTCAAATGTTCATTTAAAGAATCGGTTACTGCATCAAAATCAAAACTGAATTGTTTTGAATTATGTTTATTCAAAAATACTTTAATACAAACATGAAATAACATCACAATACATTATTTTTTCTAGATCTAGTTCTCTTCTGTGATACACACAATGTATTCAGGCATATTAGTAAGTAATGAGCAGTTCTTGATACTTTGCAGGGGCCGCGGTTGCCGAGTGGTTAAGATGTACCGACATATAACCACATGCCCTCCACCTCTGGGTCGCGAGTTTGAATCCTATGTGGGGCAGTTGTCAGGTATTGACCGCTGGTCGGTGGTTTTTCTCCGAGTACTCCGGCTTTCCTCCACCAACAAACCTGACACGTCCTTAAATGATCCTGGCTGTTAATAGGACGTTAAACTAATCAAACCAAATTGATACTTTACTGCAATATTGAAGAAAAGTCATATCAAAGTCAGATTCAGTATGATACTGTCTCTATGTCTAATGCATAAAATGGACACTGAGAATTCTTAACAGCATATTAAAACAACCATTCTTAAAATCAGTGTGTTATTTGTATACATTGACATGTACAGTGGACCCTCGATAATCTGGACACCTTCGTTCCCAGTCTAAACCGTCCAGATTACAAATTTTCCGGACTGCCGAATTTCGTGTACCCTAGTGTTACATACACGGCAGAACAGTCTGTTTGCTAACCGCTTGTCCGATATTGTAAACAATATGGAGCGCTGTCAACTGTCAGGCAGACGACAGCAAACAAAGTACCTACACCATTAATATTATTCATAATACGCATTGACGGTAAAAATATGTAACAAGGTACGATTCATAATCATGTTACACATACCTATCAACCATATTTATGGTTTAGTAGTCTATATTTCTTTGGAAAATAGCTGTAGTTTACACCGAAAGCGAGAGAGCTGTTCCTTGTATACTTCGCCGGGACGCAAGAGTGTTTGCCTAACTGATGTTTCGACGACGCTGATTGGCTGATATGATCGAGGCGAGCGAAGAGCGGAAACCTATGAGGTTACAAGTGTGACGTCACTCGCAGTGTATAAAAGGCGGTGAATACAAGCTCAGATCGGCATTCTGTTTCGAACGGTAGCCCGGTAAATAAATCCAGAGCTGCTTGCTGAGTTCCAGCGTATATATTTTATATATTATACCAGTTGCTGATTGCTGATATACATCCAGTACCAGTATAATGGCAGCAGAGGTAATTACTTGGAGAATAAGTTATGAATAGAAACCAGACCTGATAAATATATGTTTGTGCTTATCTAAGCACATTCTGTTTGCTGTGCCGACCTATCTCCACCTTCAGAAGATGTGTACGATTGCGTTTATATATGATGACTGAATAGTCAAAGAAACATACTTTTATATCTATTTATTAAGCCATTGTGGTTATATTATATTCATTTAAGGCCAATAATGCACCTTAGTCGACATTGTGGCACCTTTCTGTGCTTGGTAGCACCTTCACTGTAGCACCTTCAGTAAAGGTAGCACCTTCACGGTCTGGTAGCACCTTCACAGTGCACCTTCTAAGGACTTGCCTTGCACCTTCACTATGACTGTGCCTTACTACTATATGTAGATTTCAAGGGGTAAGCCTATTAAATGAGGCAGTAGGGGTAATTTCCTCATTGTCCATTTGTTGCTCTTGTTTGTGAATAAATGTTGTAAATTTATATTTCTCTTATCTGTCTGTTCTGAGTTGTTTAACAGCTGGGGTCAAGAGATCCACAAAAAGTTTGTTTGTCTCGACCAAGAGGCCGAGCGAGCAACATTGGTGTCAGAAGTGGGATCTTTAAACCTTGTCCTTAGCAAACACTCAGTTCAGACTTATATCTGATATATTCACAACCTGGGCAGCAAATGAGGCTTAAAGAACAGTGAACCTTTTGAGCAGTTTATATCATTGATGGAAATTTTGCTGTAAAATAATCCACGAATCCAGAGCAGTCCTGAAATCTTTATTTTGTCAAATTAACAGCTGAAAAATGGATGACTCTGAAGTAGTATTTGGCCGTAATTTGTTGATTGACATGGATAATGACAGTACGCATGAAGGTGATGGTATGGAGGCACAGTCAATCAGTCAACATCCGGTTGAGGTAGCTGAAGTTGTTGTACCAGCCAGATCATTATCTGCAAGTAGAAATATAAACAATATTAAAATCAGATCAAATAAGAATGATTTAAAGGAGCAAATATATAACCTGAGAGAAATCATAATAAATCTTGAACAAAAAGTAGAAAATGAGGAGGCTGATGATTGTGGTGAACATATAACAGGTAATAGGCATAGTACACCGTTGCTAGATAACCGGACAAACACACTTCCTGTTGAAACGCTACAATTAAAACATACAGGGGTAAATAAGGTTCTAATGAAACCACACCAATATGATGGAGGTGATGACTTCGATGAATATATCTCGCAGTTTGAAATTTTGGCCCGAGCTTAACAACTGGTCATATTCTTCAAAGTCATTGTACCTAGCTAGTTGTTTGTCTGGAAATGCCTGTGCAGTTCTAAGTGAATTAGATGCCACTAGCCGCAGAGATTTTAGATCTCTAGTAGAAGCATTAAAATTTAGATTTGGTTAAGCAGAGCTATTTAGAGCTCAACTGCAATCCCGTGTCCGTTCTAAAAATGAATCAATTCCAGAGTTGGCTCAATCAATCAGAAGACTGACACGAAGTGCTTACCCGACAGCCGACTCAAGACTAGTAGGGACATTAGCATTAGAAAACTTCATTGAGGCTATTCCAGATGCAGACATTAGAATGCGACTAAAAGAGTCGAGACCTGCAGACATAAATGATGAAGAAATTCAAGCTGTAAGACTCGAGACACATCGCCTTGCAGACAAACAAAGATGTAGACCTATACATACTGTCTGTAGCACTGTATCAGAAAATATACCAAAACCTGCTGACGAGACTAACAAAACAGACTCCCTGTTAAAAGAAGTCAAAGATGAGCTTAGTTCACTCACTAAGGAGATTAAAGCCTTAGTGAAATCCCAGAGACAATCTGAGAGTAAGAATAATTCAGATCCGAATAAAAGGGGAGATAATAAGCCAAATCAGCAGAGGCACTCAAATAACAACCAAGGGGTTGGAATTCTGGGAATAACAGAAACTGGTCAAACCAGCAGCAATGGGGAAACTCCAAGGGGTGGAATAAAGGAAATAATAATCAGGGAAACCAGTTCCAGTCGTAGTTGGGGGCCACAGCTCGACTAGTAAGAATGGACCCTCAAGGGATCTTAAGTATGAAAAGGGTGATAAATGTCAAAAAGAGAGCACCAATCCTAAGAAATTGTTAGGGAGTAGAAAACAGATTTCTGTAAGGAGTTCAGGCGGAATAAGAGAAGGGTTGTTTGTGTCAGCTAAGGTCCAGAATAAACTTATTCCCATGCTCATAGATACAGGGGCAAATATTACTATTTTAAGTAATACTTTTATACAGAGCTTAGGGACTGACTTAAATATTGTTCCTGTAGAGATAGATTTAGTAACAGCTACTGGGGATAGAAAACCTTTTGTTGGAGAGTGTAAGGTCAATATACAGTTAGGATCAAATATGTTCCTGCACAATGTACTTGTAGCAGATATAAAGGACAAAGGAATCATTGGCATGGATTTCCTTTCTAAAAATTCCTGTGATGTGTTGCTTAGTAAGCAGTGTATAGCGGTTGGCGGTTTAAATGTACCCTGTTTCAGATTTTGCGACGAGGTAAAGCACTCATGTTCAAGAGTTGCTGTCGTAGAGAAACAGATTGTTCCCGCGAATAGTGAGATGATTATCACAGGTAGATTTATGGATCCTGTCTGGAGGGAAACCAATGGATTGGTAGAGCCCTCACCAAGATTTAAGCAGTCTGAGAATATTCTCATAGCTAAAACTGTTATTGACCCCAGCAGAGGAATAGTTCCCATTAGAGTAGTTAATCTAGGCAATGAACCATACACCATACATAGCGAGACTATAATAGCTAATGTAGAAGCCATAGATAACTCTACTATTAAGGAACACATTGTTAGCCAAGTAGTGACCGACCAAAGACCCAGTAAGCAGGAAATACCAGAACATTTAAATGATATGTTTACGAGATCTAGTCACAGTTTACCCGCTGAAAAGACTAAGTTACTTAAAGACCTGCTGATTACTAATCAAGATGTCTTCTCCAAATCATCTGATGACATGGGGATGACTGATTTAGTACAACATAAGATAGATACCGGTTCTACCCGCCCTATCCGACAAAATCCTAGAAGAATCCCCCTTTCTAAAGTTCAAGAGGCAGAACAAGAGATTAAGGATATGGCAAATAAAGGAATAATAGAACCTTCTGATAGCCCCTGGTCCTCGCCTGTGGTGTTAGTGAAGAAGAAAGATCAGTCTATTAGATTTTGTATTGACTATAGGAGACTTAATGACGTGACTATCAAAGATTCACACCCTTTACCTCGAATCGATGATACATTAGATGCCCTTGCTGGCTCAAAATGGTTTTCTACCCTTGATCTTAAATCAGGGTACTGGCAGGTTAAGGTTGCAGAAGAAGACAGACCAAAGACAGCATTCTCAATACCTGGCAGTGGATTATGGCAGTTCATATCCATGCCATTCGGATTGTGTAATGCACCTGGTACATTTGAGAGATTGATGGAGAAGGTGTTGACAAAACTATCCTACAAGATATGCCTTGTATATTTAGATGACATTATAGTTTTCTCAAGGACTTTCGAGGGTCACCTTGAGAATCTTAAACTTGTGTTTGACAGACTTAGAGAAGCAAACTTACGATTAAGCCCTACCAAATGTAACCTATTACAAAGACAAGTCCATTTCCTAGGCCATGTAGTTAGTGATGAAGGTGTATCTACAGACCAAAGCAAAATTGCTGCTGTACAAGATTGGCCAGTGCCAAAGAATGTCAAAGATATTCGTAGTTTTTTAGGACTGTGCTCCTATTATAGAAGGTTTGTAAAGAATTTTGCAGACATAGCTAGACCCCTCCACAAATTGACTGAACATGATCAGCCGTTTACCTGGAGCGAGGCGTGTGCAGTAGCATTTGACAAATTGAAGCGAGCCCTAGTAAGTGCTCCTATACTATCTTATCCTACATCGGATGATGAGTTTGTTTTGGATACGGATGCAAGTGACAATGGGTTAGGAGCTGTATTATCACAAAAGCAGGAAGGAAAGGAAAGAGTTATCTGCTACTACAGTAAAACATTTTGCAAGACAGAGAGAAAATATTGTGTAACTAGGCGAGAATTGCTTGCTATAGTAAGCTCTGTAAAGCATTTTCACCATTACCTGTATGGAAGACACTTTAAGGTCAGAACTGACCATGGTGCACTTAGGTGGCTGTTGAACTTCAAAAATCCTGAAGGCCAGATAGCCAGGTGGTTTGAACTGCTGTCCTCATATGACTTTGTAGTTGAGCATCGGGCAGGTCGCAGTCATGGTAACGCTGATGCTCTGTCTAGACGTCCGTGTTACGGGGAAAACGACTGCAGGTTCTGTAGTAAAGCAGAAGGACGTTATGACTGTTCAATAGATGTAGATGTCTGTACAAGATCAAGCAAATTGACTCCTGAACAAAATGACGAAGAGCAGACAAACACAAATAGTATAGTAAATGCAAAAGAAAGTGTGACTAGAAAAACTTAAAGAGTTACAACAAAATGACCCAGACCTGAGACACATACGAGAATGGGTGTGCAAAGGGGAAAAACCTCCCTGGGCTGACATAAGTAATCTGACTGAAGCTGTTAAGTACTACTGGTCTAGATTTGAATCTTTACGGCTTGTCGATGGAATATTAGCTAGACAGTGGGAGTCTGATATTGGTGATGTAGTAGAATATCACCTAGCTGTCTGCTTGAATTTGTCTTAAAGGAACTACATGATTCTGTTACAGGTGGACACCTTGGTGTACAGAAAACTTTGTCTAAAATTAAATCTAGATACTTTTGGTATCATATGAGGGAAGATGTAGAACACTGGTGCAAAGTCTGTAATCAGTGTGCTCAAAGAAAATCTGTTAAAAAGAAACATAGATCTCCCTTAAAACAATACATAGTTGGAACACCGATGGAACGGTTAGCTGTTGATATCATGGGTCCATTACCACTTAGCAGTAAAGGCAACAGCTATTTGCTAGTGATGGGTGATTATTTAACTAAGTGGGTAGATGCTGTACCAATTAGGGACCAAAAAGCACATACTATTGCTGAGAAAATTGTAGAGAGAGTTGTTTCCCTTTTCGGCGTCCCTATGCAGTTACACTCAGACCAAGGTCCAAATTTTGAGTCCTCAGTTATACATGAAATGTGTAAAATTTTAGGCATAGAGAAGACTAAGACGACACCTTATCGACCGCAAACCGACGGTATGATGGAGAGAGCCAATCGAACAATCGCGAATATGCTATCTGCTTTTGTCTCGAACAATCAAAAAGATTGGGACCAACACATTTACCTTCTGATGTTAGCTTACCGATCAGCTACACATGATAGCACTGGTGTCTCTCCTTGTGAGATGATGTTAGGCCGTAAAGTTTCTCTGCCGATTGATTTGGTTCTTGGGCGTGTAGATTCTGTAAAAGAAAATTTAGAATTCCAGAGTGATTATGTTTACAATTTGGCAAAACATTTAGAAACTATTCATAAATTTGCACGCAACAAACTGAAATTATCAAGTGACCGAATGAAGAGGGTATATGACGCACGTGCAGAATTACATAGATATAATCGTGGCGACTATGTATGGCTGTATGACTCTCAATGTAAAGGACGAAGGAGCAAATTCCAGAAGAAATGGAATGGCCCTTTTAAAGTCATTGACCGTCTTAATGACAACATTTATCGTATCCAGCGCAGTACAAAGTCAAAACCAAAGGTTGTTCACCACGATCATCTAAAGTCTTATCTAGGGATGCCAACTGTAACTGTTTAGAGGATATTAAAATATTATTAAATATTAATCCTGAATATACTAGCAAACTCATTATTTTATTGCAGGAGTGCATGTTTTCCTGCGGCTTATGCAGCAATACTTACCGCTTCAGGGCGAGATATTTAGTCAAGAGGCACATGCTGGAGTAGCACTCTGGTTTTGCTTGGCAGTGCCAAGGATGCAAGGGGCTGTTTAACCGCTCATCCAAGCATGCCTGTTCGAAGGATGGGAGGCTCCCTCCGATGGTTCTTGTGCGGAGAAGCAATATGGAGAGTGGCCAGAACGTGGAGGAAGAATACAATTCATTTTTACGGTCCACGTCCACTCTTATCACAACCGTCTCCGGGGAAAAAGAACAGAGCAAGGCCAACCGAAGCATTTCCCACCAGAAAGCGATGAAAAGAAAGATAGAAGATAGTCGGAAGGTTGAGATTAATACAAAGCTGAAAGAGTTCAAGATCCCAAAGATGACTCAGGGGATGCAAGGGAAAGAAAGAGAAGAGGAGGAGAAGCTGGAGAAGGAAAGACAAGAGAAGGAAAGACAGGAAGCAGAAAGTTTAGAACGTGAGAGACGGAAGAAGTCCGAAGAAGAAAAGTTGGAGAAGGAAAAAGAAAGATTAGAGAAAGAGAGGCAGGAGAAGGAGAGACAGGAAGCAGAAAAGTTAGAAGAAGAGGAACGGGAGAAAGCTGAAGAAGAAAAGTTGGATAGGGAAAAGCGAGAGAAAGAAGAAGAGATACAGGAGAAGAAAAGACAGGAGACGGAGAGACGGGAGAAGGAAAAGAAACAGAAGAGAAGGAAGCAGAAATTAGAAAAAGAAAACCAGGAGAAGGAAAGACAGGAATCAGAAAGTTTAGAACGTGAGCAACGGAAGAAGGCCGAAGAAGAAAAATTGGAGAGGGAACAGCAAGAGAAGGAAAAAGAAAGATTAGAGAAAGAGAGGCAGGAGAAGGAGAGACAGGAAGCAGAAAAGTTAGAAGAAGAGGAACGGAAGAAGGCTGAAGAAGAAAAGTTGGAGATGGAAAGACTGGAGAAGGAGAGAAAGATGGAGGAAGAAAGACTGGAAAAGGACAGAGAGCAGGAGATGGATGAGTTAGAGAATGATGTTGAGAGAGAGGAGGAACAATGGGAGTTAGAGGAAATCGAGGAAATTACAGTAACAGAGGAGACCAGAAGAGACAGGAGCCAAAGTAGCAGTAGTAATACAGGGGTGTACAATTCTACTAGCCCGACGTCCGGGGCTAGTAAATTTCAGGTCAGGGCTAGTGGCTTCACGATCATTACTAGCCCGTGGGCTAGTGAAAATTTCTGTTAAAATCCTATATTCACATTGAAATTTCAGTTGTAAATCAGCAGTTTAGCTTTTTATTGCCAATTAGAATTCTACTAGCAGTAAATGTGTCGTCAAAACTGAAGCAAACGATATCGATGCATACCACAGGTGGTTCCCAAACGTAAATAACATTCTTCATCTAAATGCATCAAACGTTTTGTTATGTAATTGATGAAAGTTAAGCGCTTGAGTGACCCAGATGGCCATGTGTTTGCCGATGTTGCTGACAGACAGGGAACGGGAAAATCTAGATTTCTTGACTCTAGATAAGAATCAATTATGAAGTGACAGTTTTATTATCTAGCATCATTATCATTTTAGTGTTATAAATGTGAGTATATGAGGGTTGGATTCAGAAAGTACTACTGCTGTGAGATGGATAGCGAATCATTTTGAAGTGATTAAAATACACGGTAAAATGTTGTCATGTACACTTGCAGATACATAGGTATGCTTAGTTAACACAGTTGACACAAATTAACCCACTGAATGTTTTTCAAAATAACTTTAATAATGGTTTCATAATTATAGGTACAATATTTTTGCATATTTTCATCTATCTTTCGCATATTTTTATGATATATTGAAAACTTGTAAATGAAAATCAGCAGTACTAATTAATAATCATTTACAAAATATTTCATAGTAAATTGTAAAATTGATTTTGTGTAGTTCTTTGGAATAAATCTATATGAAATTGGCATTATTTGATTCAAATACGAATGTATCATGCAAATGTTACTAGATAAAGGTTTTTTTCAATGCTCAGAAAATTAGGGAAAATAGGTAAGTGTTCAGTAAAACAGTAGTTTCAATTAAAGATTTTTTTACAGAATTTTCATGAACTGTACTATTTACTAAATTCATCATACCTATAAAATGAAAACAGTAGGTAATAAATACTGATTGTTCACTTTACATTTTCCTGCTAAGCTTTTAATATCAAAGTTAAACTTTATTAGATATATACGGATTATGTTTTCTTTCTACTGATAGTTTTAAAGGAAATATCTGAGTGAAATAAGAACCATAATTTTAAATCTAAAGTATTTTGCATGTGATGGCATTGTTGCCTTGTCAATATTGAATCAAGAATGTTTTTACTAAATGAATACCTGGTACCTGTGAAACAATCTGTGCGATATCTTTATTAGCAGAATGGTATTTAACACACTGTTAGACATGTACTTGTTCTGTACAGGTTTGTAAAAAATCCAGATCGAGTAAAATGCACATATAAAAACTAACAAAAAATAGGGCTAGTAGACTTCTGATCAGGGCTAGTGAAAAATTGATGCTACTAGCCCTTGGGCTAGTGCAAAATTTTCAGAATTGTACACCCCTGTAATAGTAGTAGGAGTAGAAGTAGTAATAGTAATAGGAGTAGAAGTAGTAATAGTAATAGGAGTAGAAGTAGTAGTAGAAGTAATAGTAGTAGTAGCAGTGGTAATGAAAGTGATAACACCAGAAGGAGCAGGAGGACAGAGAGGAAAGAAAAGAAAGACCGCAGGATGGATAGATTGAGAAGGGCCCAAAGCAAGAGGATTATTATCAATGTTGGGGGGAAAAGGTATGAGACGTCAGCTTCAACCCTTGCTGAGGTGCCAAATAGCTTACTACACAGGATGGTGCAAAAGAACATCCGAATGAAACCTTACTGCGTTGAAGGAGTATATACGTATTTCATCGACAGAGACAGCACACACTTTCGGACCATATTAAATTACTATAGGAACCGTACCAGGATCCTTGTGGAGACACTACCAAGTAGTACTGGACAACTTAGGGAGCTCCAGCTGGAAGCTGAATTCTATGAACTACATGACCTCCACAAGATCCTGGAAACGAGGATTTCATCCATTCTGTAAAATAATTAAACATACAAAAATTAATGTAACTACTAAAACAAGTCATATTTAACAATTTAGGCCAATTTTAGTCTCTGTACGGTACCATCCAAATTTTATATTTCATTCATCTTCACATCTTGTAATATCACCACTCTACTAGCTAAACACTTCACTTCTCATACCTAATATATATATATAATTTTTAGTAATATAATCCTGAATATTCATAAGTAAGTATATCTACACTTATAGTTATAATATAATTACTTATCAGATATGTGCACATCTGAAAACTTATAGAAAGTCACAAGTTAATTATGCTGCATAGCACACTATTTTTGATTTATTTGTAAAGTGTGCAAGTAATTTATAATTAGGTGTACACATACACATGTAACTCAAGATAGTCTTAAGAGTATTTAGTACATGTATATTGTAGTCAAAAGACATTTTTGATAAAAATTAGTCTTTATCATATATAGCTTTAAGCTTATGGAGAGTACACAATACAAACCAAACCCATTCCTGAGGTTTCTGATACAAATTACCAGTACACCAGCTTGACCGAGGAACCAGTTGCTGTAATAACAGATCAACGTAGAATTCGGATCAGCAAAACCTGAACAGTAATGGATTAATCCCTCACCAAGTCTTGGGACGACTGAAAATGAATGCAGAAAGTTGTATTATTATTATTATTATGTACTATTGTACATAATAAGTACCAGTTCCTGATAATAATTACTTAATAATACAGCTAAGATATCGGGAAAGCCGAATCAAAGGAATGCAGTTAAATTAGATGAACTAATGTTCGTTTTTGTACATTTATTGTAATTTAATTACCTGGCGAATATGGTATACATGTAAGCATGCCATGTTACAGATTAGATAGAGTTTCCAGTTTTATAGAGTTTGATATCCCAAATTGTGGTATATCATAATAATTCATGGCATATTGTACAATGCCAAGATGCTGAGTATTTTGTTTTGGTGGATACTTACACCTTAAGAAAATCTGTTCACTACAGAACAAAAGTGAATTTTTGAATGAGTGTGTTACTATTATTGTGTACACATGTGTACAGAGTTGGAGTATAATAGCAGTTAATAATATCATTAACCGCGAGTATTAAGATTTTTAACCAGTGGCAGTGTTCAAGTTTTGCCGAATAGTTGAAAAAACTTTTGAGTTTTAAGGAATTGTCAGAAACTGTAGCAGTAGTACTGAACAGTACCAGACTATGATTATGAATGCATGGGGATGCTAGATATGAATGCCAAGATTTTTGTATGCATTGAGGTGCACTGTGACATGACTGTCATGAGTGGTGAGCAGAGAAATGTAAATATTTAAATAATTGGAGGATTTCCATCCAAACATTCTTATGGAATGTGTGTGCGATACCATACATTTTGTAATGAAATATTCATGTATTACTGGATGTGAATATAATATGGTCAGGATTTTGCTAAAGAAAAAAATCCTAATTAAATATGACATTTTAAAATTTTATTCAAGTTATTCTTAGCCTACAAATAGATATATCTACACGTTATACATGAACATGTTAACTCTTGATATCAAGACCTATTTCAATGTTGAAAATTAGGCCTACATGTATAATTTATGTTCGAATATTGTGATTGTAAATTTAATCCAATGAAATAGAAAGTATACCTTAACATGTGCATCAGTAGATATATCTATTTTCTATTAGAATGTGGATTTACGAGGATAAATACCAAGCTGCACATCGATTTCGCTGGGGCAGATTACAGAGTGAAGAAGAATATATGAATGTGACAGCAGATGTCAAAAACGGTGAATAGGTGAACGGTCATTTAATACCGACTGAAAGTACATACGTACGACAGTCTACTTGTGCAGGCAAGGAAGGTTAAGTTTGTGAATAATATTGACAACTTACCACTTTGGAGGACCAAAGCCGACTCTTAAGAAGGGGGCAATGTTACATACACAGCAGAACAGTCTGTTTACTAACCGCATGTCCGACATTGTAAACAATATGGCGCGCTGTCAACTGTCTAGTCTGCTAAAACTGACCATAATCG
>SAYR01008770.1:0-23120 GCA_004382745.1 Argopecten irradians irradians | reverse complement strand
ATTTCAACGTCACGATCTCGATCTTTCCGTCAATACACAAACATGACAAGTGTGTGGAATGTGTTCGATATAAGATTAAAGTAATCGACAATTACATGTAAATCAATGAATGTACAAACCCATGTGTTAGTTATCTCGCCTGATATACTGTCGATTTCATTGTTAGACGACTTTATTTAGCTGTAAATGTCGTGGTTGACATTCATGTGTTCGTCGCTGACAACTTGTTGTCAAAATGACGTAGTCGGCGTTTTCGAGTGTATTCGTTGTAGAAATATTGTAAAGAATGTCTGCTATTATACTTAGATCGTTTTATTGTTTAGGAAGATTTGTGTATTTGATTAAGTACAGAGGCATTGGTAAACGATGTGTATTTTTATAGTATCGGAGGGATTATATTATAGTTCCTTTGCGTAAGGTCTCGGGTGTGAAGACAGGCCAACCGAGGCTTTCAGCCAATCAGCGGGCGGCCTAGCCTCGCCCGAGGCCCAAAGGTTAATAAATAGGGGTGAGCACAGGGCCTCGCCACTTCTGTTTCACCGGTACCAGCGAGCGGTCACTACGCTCTCGCAGGATAATAGCGCCAAGACTAAATTGGTTACCTTTTAAGTTAGGATTAGACACTCACATGTTTTAAGAGTACGGCTCTTAGCCTCTATGAGTTGTCTAATTATTTATTTCTTGGATTTATTTGGTTATAGGATATGAAACTCATAAGTTTCAAGAGTGCGGCTCTTAGCCTCTATGAGTTATCATATTTTATGACAAGCCTAGGAAAAGACTCTCATAAGTTTCAAGAGTGCGGCTCTTAGCCTCTGTGAGATGTCAATAGTTGATTTCTTAGGAAAGACTCATAAGTTTCAAGAGTACGGCTCTTAGCCTCTGTGAGATTACTGGAATTATGGAGATTATCATTCTTATTTAAACACATGTTGTCACTTTCTCAGTTATATAATATATTCTTTAACTTTTATTACTGGCTTGAGTCTTTTATTATACTGGATTATTCCCGATAAGCAATCGTCGAGACTTGCAGTCTTAACCTACGGATCATACAAAATATAAGGTTAGACAGGAACTGCGACCTGGGTGCTGGGTACTACCTGCACGCTACCCAGGAATACTTAGGAATACCGCACCCGGGTCCGGTTTTTGTCACAAATATAAACTGATAATTTATTTACCCATCATCACGCCTGAATTATCATTACTACAATGTATATTTCAATGATTCACATATGTGACACGCCATTAGTACATTGTATATGGAATGGCATTCATTTATTTGCTACAACAGAAACATATTAAACAGTTTTACATCTGTACTTGTTGACTTTGTGCAGTGTGTTCACAAAATGACACAAATTTTAACACTTCTGGTGACATAGCCCACTGGTTTTTTCCCATTAGTTGATGCCTCTATCAAATGTTTTACAACTGTTTTCTGATCTTGTTACCAATACATGTATAAACAGTTGTAAGTAATGTGACATTAACAAGAAGTTGCCAATAATGTGTGATTACTTGTACGTTAATTTCAATATTCTAACATACTTAAATGGGAAAAAAACCTTTAAAACATAACAAACAATTTATTTTAGTACATAAACATAAAACCCATCATTGATTTACGAGGGCAAGGGATTAACTTGTACATGACAATTTCAAAAATTGACTAGACTAGTGTTGCTCGCTCGGCCTCTTTGCCGAGACAAACAAAACTTTTTGTGGATCTCTTGACCCCAGCTGTTTAAACAACTCAGAATAGACAAATAAGAGAAAATATAAATTACAAACATTTATTCACAAACAAGAGCAACAAATGGACAATGAGGAAATTACCCCTACTGCCTCATTTAATAGGCTTACCCCTTGAAATCTACATATAGTAGTAAGGCACAGTCATAGTGAAGGTGCAAGGCAAGTCCTTAGAGGTGCACTGTGAAGGTGCTACCAGACCGTGAAGGTGCTACCTTTACTGAAGGTGCTACAGTGAAGGTGCTACCAAGCACAGAAAGGTGCCACAATGTCGACTAAGGTGCATTATTGGCCTTAAATGAAATATAATATAACACAATGGCTTAATAAATAGATATAAAAGTATGTTTCTTTGACTATTCAGAAATCATATATAAACGCAATCGTACACATCTTCTGAAGGTGGAGATAGGTCGGCACAGCAAACAGAATGTGCTTAGATAAGCACAAACATATATTTATCAGGTCTGGTTTCTATTCATAACTTATTCTCCAAGTAATTACCTCTGCTGCCATTATACTGGTACTGGATATATATCAGCAATCAGCAACTGGTATAATATATAAAATATATACGCTGGAACTCAGCAAGCAGCTCTGGATTTATTTACCGGGCTACCGTTCGAAACAGAATGCCGATCTGAGCTGAAGAGAATGAGAATGAAGAGTTTTACGTACCGTGACGCTAAATATAACGTTTCGGGGCACGAGCTTGTATTCACCGCCTTTTATACACTGCGAGTGACGTCACACCATCTACTGATGTCACACTTGTAACCTCCATAGGTTTCCGCTCTTCGCTCGCCTCGATCATATCAGCCAATCAGCGTCGTCGAAACATCAGTTAGGCAAACACTCTTGCGTCCCGGCGAAGTATACAAGGAACAGCTCTCTCGCTTTCGTGTAAACTACAGCTATTTTCCAAAGAAATATAGACTACTAAACCATAAATATGGTTGATAGGTATGTGTAACATGATTATGAATCGTACCTTGTTACATATTTTTACCGTCAATGCGTATTATGAATAATATTAGTGGTGTAGGTACTTTGTTTGCTGTCGTCTGCCTGACAGTTGATAGTCCGCTAAAACTGACCATAATCGCCGGCTCAAAATTCTGACTGGTCGCCTGTTTATGGTCAGCTAACTACTGCTCTTAAAAAGTCGGGGATTTGTAGTACAAATCTGGCGACAGCGATTATGAGAATTCTTCATGTTAGTTTGGGGTCAAATATGCCTTTAAAGTTAAAGGAAAACGTTTGGCACTCCCCTTTAATACATGTCACATCCCAATTCATCACATTAACGATGCTATGTCCCTAGTTATGTTGGAGACATCAAGAATCAGTGTTTCGGTAGCCATCTTTGAAGACCAAAAGTGAATTTAAACAGCCAATTAGAATCGTCGAATTTCACCGGAAATCGATCCCAGCTGTCTGATTGGGTATTAAAATTAACTTTCAGTCTTCAAAGATGGCTACCCAAACATTGATTCTAGGACGTCTCGACCATAACTAGGGATATAGCATCATTTATGTGATGATTTGGGATGTGACACAGTGGCGTAGGAAGATGAAACGTAATGGGGGGGGGGGCAAAGGTCCTCAATATTTTGTACCCCCCCCCCCCGCCGCCGCACCTACAGGAGGAGATTAATTCAACTCCCAACCATATATGTTTTATGTACATTTTTCATATATCAGTAAATTTAATCCTTGTACACATTTATAGACAGTGGGGTCGCTAATAAAGGATATTTACGAATACGCAAATTGGCCAGATTAGCGTGTGAGCGCCGAAGGCGCGAGATTTTTAGTGTTTTAGGTGTCTGAGGGTGACCCCTGGAAAAAATATAGTAATTTAGAATGGCTGAGATGAGTTTTACAATGTATTTTGATGATTTTGCGAGCGCCCGAAAGCGCGGGATTTTGGTGTTTGAGGGTCCGGGGCCTCCTCTAGGAAAAATATTACGATTTAGAATAGATTAAATGAGTTTGCTGAATTTGCGAGCGCCCGAAAGCGCGAGATTTTTGGTGTTTGGGGGGTCCGGGTGTCTACCCCGGAAAAAAAATTACGGTTTAGAATGGCTGAGATGAGTTTTACGATGTATTTTAATGATTATAAAGCGTTCTTAACATGGTAATTTTTCTATTTAAAGCTGCTTGCATTTAGAAATGATAATTGTGTCGTCAAAACATTATGCAACCCTACTCGATCTGAATACACCGGCTTCACACCATCGGCACATGGTTGTGTAACATAAAAAATGAATTAATATTGTCTCGCTAAGACATAAACAAATTGATCTTTTAAGAGAATTTTTTAGGTAGTACATAGAATCATTTGATGGACATTTTTAGTCTAGTTCTGTGTATTGAATTTTGACTAGGCCTATTTAAGGTTTGACATTATGTGCTTGAACGTTTTAGGAAATACGCCGCACTTTTCTAGAATGAAGTACGAAAAATGTGCAGGAGGACCCCCACCCCCCCCCCCCCCCCCCCTGTGACACGTATTAAAGTGAGTGCCAAATGCTTTCTTTTAACTGTCAATACCTTTCTGACCCCAATTAAACCTACAGAAGTCCCATAATCGCTGTCGCCAGATTTGTACTACAATCCCCGGCTTTTTAAGAGCAGTAGGTAGCTGACCATAAACAGGCGATCAGTCAGAATTTTGAGCCTGAACCATATTCATGGTTTTAATTGGGGTCAGAAAGGTATTGACAGTTTAAAAGAAAGCATTTGGCACTCACTTTAATACGTGTCACGGGGGGGGGGAGGGGGCAAAACATGTCTTTTCTTTGCCCCCCATTTTCGCCGACTGAAATTTTCTATAAAAATGTTTATTTGAAAGAAAAAAGGGTCCTTCTAATTACATTGCCTCTCTTCATTTCTCTTCTATTCTCTATTAGTCAATTTTGGTGGATGCAGCGAGGGGAGCTCTCGCAGGCTATTTTTAAGTCGAGGCTGCACATTTTTCCGTACTTCCAGTCATCTAGAAAAGTGCGGCGTATTTCCTAAAACGTTCAAGCACATAATGTCAAACCTTAAATAGGCCTAGTCAAAATTCAATACACAGAACTAGACTAAAAATGTCCATCAAATGATTCTATGTACTACCTAAAAAATTCTCTTAAAAGATCAATTTGTTTATGTCTTAGCGAGACAATATTAATTCATTTTTTATGTTACACAACCATGTGCCGATGGTGTGAAGCCGGTGTATTCAGATCGAGTAGGGTTGCATAATGTTTTGACGACACAATTATCATTTCTAAATGCAAGCAGCTTTAAATAGAAAAATTACCATGTTAAGAACGCTTTATAATCATTAAAATACATCGTAAAACTCATCTCAGCCATTCTAAACCGTAATTTTTTTTCCGGGGTAGACACCCGGACCCCCCAAACACCAAAATCTCGCGCTTTCGGGCGCTCGCAAATTCAGCAAAACTCATTTAATCTATTCTAAATCGTAATATTTTTCCTAGAGGAGGCCCCGGACCCCTCAAACACCAAAATCCCGCGCTTTCGGGCGCTCGCAAAATCATCAAAATACATTGTAAAACTCATCTCAGCCATTCTAAATTACTATATTTTTTCCAGGGGTCACCCTCAGACACCTAAAACACTAAAATCTCGCGCCTTCGGCGCTCACACGCTAATCTGGCCAATTTGCGTATTCGTAAATATCCTTTTATAGCGACCCCACTGTCTATAAATGTGTACAAGGATTAAATTTACTGATATATGAAAAATGTACATAAAACATATATGGTTGGGAGTTGAATTAATCTCCTCCTGTAGGTGCGGCGGCGGGGGGGGGTACAAAATATTGAGGACCTTTGCCCCCCCCCCCATTACGTTTCATCTTCCTACGCCACTGTGTCACATCCCAAATCATCACATAAATGATGCTATATCCCTAGTTATGGTCGAGACGTCCTAGAATCAATGTTTGGGTAGCCATCTTTGAAGACTGAAAGTTAATTTTAATACCCAATCAGACAGCTGGGATCGATTTCCGGTGAAATTCGACGATTCTAATTGGCTGTTAAAATTCACTTTTGGTCTTCAAAGATGGCTACCGAAACACTGATTCTTGGATGTCTCCAACATAACTAGGGACATAGCATCGTTAATGTGATGAATTGGGATGTGACATGTATTAAAGGGAGTGCCAAACGTTTTCCTTTAACTTTAAAGGCATATTTGACCCCAAACTAACATGAAGAATTCTCATAATCGCTGTCGCCAGATTTGTACTACAATCCCCGACTTTTTAAGAGCAGTAGTTAGCTGACCATAAACAGGCGACCAGTCAGAATTTTGAGCCGGCGATTATGGTCAGTTTTAGCGGACTATCAACTGTCAGGCAGACGACAGCAAACAAAGTACCTACACCACTAATATTATTCATAATACGCATTGACGGTAAAAATATGTAACAAGGTACGATTCATAATCATGTTACACATACCTATCAACCATATTTATGGTTTAGTAGTCTATATTTCTTTGGAAAATAGCTGTAGTTTACACCGAAAGCGAGAGAGCTGTTCCTTGTATACTTCGCCGGGACGCAAGAGTGTTTGCCTAACTGATGTTTCGACGACGCTGATTGGCTGATATGATCGAGGCGAGCGAAGAGCGGAAACCTATGAGGTTACAAGTGTGACATCAGTAGATGGTGTGACGTCACTCGCAGTGTATAAAAGGCGGTGAATACAAGCTCGTGCCCCGAAACGTTATATTTAGCGTCACGGTACGTAAAACTCTTCATTCTCATTCTCTCAGCTCAGATCGGCATTCTGTTTCGAACGGTAGCCCGGTAAATAAATCCAGAGCTGCTTGCTGAGTTCCAGCGTATATATTTTATATATTATACCAGTTGCTGATTGCTGATATATATCCAGTACCAGTATAATGGCAGCAGAGGTAATTACTTGGAGAATAAGTTATGAATAGAAACCAGACCTGATAAATATATGTTTGTGCTTATCTAAGCACATTCTGTTTGCTGTGCCGACCTATCTCCACCTTCAGAAGATGTGTACGATTGCGTTTATATATGATTTCTGAATAGTCAAAGAAACATACTTTTATATCTATTTATTAAGCCATTGTGGTTATATTATATTCATTTAAGGCCAATAATGCACCTTAGTCGACATTGTGGCACCTTTCTGTGCTTGGTAGCACCTTCACTGTAGCACCTTCAGTAAAGGTAGCACCTTCACGGTCTGGTAGCACCTTCACAGTGCACCTTCTAAGGACTTGCCTTGCACCTTCACTATGACTGTGCCTTACTACTATATGTAGATTTCAAGGGGTAAGCCTATTAAATGAGGCAGTAGGGGTAATTTCCTCATTGTCCATTTGTTGCTCTTGTTTGTGAATAAATGTTGTGAATTTTATATTTCTCTTATTTGTCTATTCTGAGTTGTTTAACAGCTGGGGTCAAGAGATCCACAAAAAGTTTGTTTGTCTCGGCAAAGAGGCCGAGCGAGCAACACTAGTCTAGTCAATTTTGAAATTGTCATGTACAAGTTAATCCCCTTGCCCTCGTAAATCAATGATGGGTTTTTATGTTTATGTACTAAAATAAATTGTTTGTTATGTTTTAAAGGTTTTTTCCCATTTAAGTATGTTAAGAATATGAAATTAACGTACAAGTAATCACACATTATTGGCAACTTCTTGTTAATGTCACATTACTTACAACTGTTTATACATGTATTGGTAACAAGATCAGAAACAGTTGTAAAAACATTTGATAGAGGCATCAACTAATGGGAAAAACCAGTGGGCTATGTCACCAGAAGTGTTAAAATTTGTGTCATTT
The DNA here is from genome assembly GCA_004382745.1 of Argopecten irradians irradians. NCBI lineage: Eukaryota > Metazoa > Mollusca > Bivalvia > Pectinida > Pectinidae > Argopecten > Argopecten irradians. Next base: position 15,514 of record SAYR01008770.1, on the reverse strand, counting down.
TGGTGAACACACTGCACAAAGTCAACAAGTACAGATGTAAAACTGTTTAATATGTTTCTGTTGTAGCAAATAAATGAATGCCATTCCATATACAATGTACTAATGGCCGTGTCACATATGTGAATCATTGAAATATACATTGTAGTAATGATAATTCAGGCGTGATGATGGGTAAATAAATTATCAGTTTATATTGTGACAAAAACCGGACCCGGGTGCGGTATTCCTAAGTATTCCTGGGTAGCGTGCAGGTAGTACCCAGCACCCAGGTCGCAGTTCCTGTCTAACCTTATATTTTGTATGATCCGTAGGTTAAGACTGCAAGTCTCGACGATTGCTTATCGGGAATAATCCAGTATAATAAAAGACTCAAGCCAGTAATAAAAGTTAAAGAATATATTATATAACTGAGAAAGTGACAACATGTGTTAAATAAGAATGATAATCTCCATAATTCCAGTAATCTCACAGAGGCTAAGAGCCGTACTCTTGAAACTTATGAGTCTTTCCTAAGAAATCAACTATTGACATCTCACAGAGGCTAAGAGCCGCACTCTTGAAACTTATGAGAGTCTTTCCTAGGCTTGTCATAAAATATATGATAACTCATAGAGGCTAAGAGCCGCACTCTTGAAACTTATGAGTTTCATATCCTATAACCAAATAATCCAAGAAATAAATAATTAGACAACTCATAGAGGCTAAGAGCCGTACTCTTAAAACATGTGAGTGTCTAATCCTAACTTAAAAGGTAACCAATTTAGTCTGGCGCTATTATCCTGCGAGAGCGTAGTGACCGCTCGCTGGTACCGGTGAAACAGAAGTGGCGAGGCCCTGTGCTCACCCCTATTTATAACCTTTGGGCCTCGGGCGAGGCTAGGCCGCCCGCTGATTGGCTGAAAGCCTCGGTTGGCCTGTCTCACACCCGAGACCTTACGCAAAGGAACTATAATATAATCCCTCCGATACTATAAAAATACACATCGTTTACAATGCCTCTGTACCTTAATCAAATACACAAATCTTCCTAAACAATAAAACGATCTAAGTATAATAGCAGACATTCTTTACAATATTTCTACAACGAATACACTCGAAACGCCGACTACGTCATTTTGACAACAAGTTGTCAGCGACGAACACATGAATGTCAACCACGACATTTACAGCTAAATAAAGTCGTCTAACAATGAAATCGACAGTATATCAGCGAGATAACTAACACATGGGTTTGTACATTCATTGATTTACATGTAATGTCGATTACTTAATCTTATATCGAACACATTCCACACACTTGTCATGTTTGTGTATTGACGGAAAGATCGAGATCGTGACGTGATGCACTCGTACATGTACATTATTTCAATCACCCTCGCATCTTAACAATTAATTCATACAATGCAATAACTCAATGAATAACAAACAATATTCAGAATTTATATTTCTATGTCCACAGCTTAAACCTGCCACGCTACGTCCTAGCGCTATTTATGTCAGAATCTTCAAATATTCTCTACCTAACAGTTAGGCTAGTTACCACACAGTATCGTTTATGTAAACTGGAACACCTCGACCCGATCCCTGATCGGGTATATGCCCTAACCACAGGCCACTAACCTGTTTTGTTACATCTTAAACACTGTATCTTAAATGTAAACTGGAACACCTCGATCCGATACCTGATCGGATATATGCCCAAACCACAGGCCACTAGGCCTATTTTGTTACAATATCATAAATGTAGGATATTTCTATATATATCTAAATGCAAAGTTACTCGACATTCGCTAATTGTCATCACTTGATGTTTTGCAACATTACAGTCAATGGGACAGAATTGTAGTTCTGATAATGACCGTCTGTCAGAACATATATAGTGTGTTTCATGTAAGCCAAGAAAACTCTTTTTTGTTTGTTTGAATTTTACAACAAAACAGAAAGACTAACACATGAGTCAGTCTGTTAAGTTAAACGTTTAAACACCTTCTATCACTCCACAGATTGATAACAATCAGCAGTATGTCAAATGGTGACAACTCTTTGCAAAAGTTGCAAATATACTGGATTTACTTTTTTGTATTTTGCTGTTTTAATTGGCATTATGAAACAATGCGAATGAGTAGCGCCAACCCATATGCCTGTTGTCCAGAGCTATATGTATGTTGTCGCAGCTAGTTTAAAATATATGCCTGGTAGTCATCCTTAGAATCATTTCACTGCTTCCAAAGTAATCCTGATAATCTCCAGTCTTCAACGATTTGTGAATCTGCTTCAGATGAATAGCCAATGAGTCCTGTAATTATAAAATTTAACATATATATCAATATTCTTAATTTGTTATAAAAAAAGTTACAGAAATCATCTAATAATGACAAAAGGAAGAAATTGGACTCATGTATACAAGTATGGGTTAAAGATGCTCCACCGCCGACAGAGTATAAATGATATTCTTTGAACAATAGAATAGTGTTTAATCGTGTATGCATAAGTCTAATTAACACAAAAAATTAATTTATCTTGCCTTTGGGTCAAGCGCAATCAGTACTTCATTCCATATATGATATAGTGCTACGGAGTTTTTTCGGGATGCAATTAATTATTTTTTTTTTGATATTTTTAACTTGAAGTGAAATTAGAAGCTCAAACTTTTCAACGGCGGTAATGGTGTAAAGTAAGTAACTTTTGTAACTGAAGAAAAATACTAAATCGACTGCTGCCGTTTTTGATAGTGAAAAATACCATTTGTCAGCGGTGGAGCATCTTTAAATATATTAGCATCATAATTAATTTGTCTCCTATACCTGATACACATTGATAAAATACAATTTTTTTACTGTTAGCAAAACTTACTTAAAACCAAATACTGTAATATTGAGCAAGTGTAAATTTACCATGTATGATATATTACAGTGCACAGGTTATTGTTTATTTTGGTAAGTGTTATTTATAAATTCTCTGAATTGATGAAGATATATATGTAGTGACTGTTTAATCGATGTTTTAAGTTCATACCGCCAATTTCGAAATCCCAGATATTAATTGTCTTAAATAAATCTAGCATTACAATTCTTCTATTTATCTAAAGAAATTCTGTATTCACATGTGTATCATGCATTGTTTTGCCTACAAATAAACACATGCTTTGTGATGTTTATAGACATATTGACAATCTGGTAAATTGACTCTATGCATTAATATAAAATTTGATGTCATCGCATTAGAAAATAATACCAAAAATGAATCTTGTCAACTGCTACTATATAACAACAAACTACTTCAAATTTTAAGTGATATTCAATTTTGTTCGTTCCGTTGTAATAAAATAAAACGTCGATTATATGGATGTTAGCAGGAATTCACACATACTCATGATGTTATAAGTTCACTTCATGCGCCTGTTACAATTCTGTTCTTGCACATATAAAACTTTCACAGACATCTCCGTTCTTCCATTTTTATTTTCCTTACCTAAACTACCTCTTCACAAGAAGAGTTCCACATTATACATTAGTGGGAGTTATCTCCCCTTATACAATAAATTGTACAGTGTAAACTTATGTATGGCATATACATAACACGCCGATGTCTGTCAAATAGTTCATATAATAATATACCGACCCATAGGCATAGAAGCAAAACGAAATGAAACTTACGATTTTCACTGCTTCTGTCTCCAAATACGAAAAGAATTCCGTAGTTTACTAGCAAGGTGGCTTGCAACATGCAGTGTTCAAATATTCTTCGGTGTTTTTCAGATATGAGAATGCATTTATTACGCTTGATAATTAAATGGAAAATATCTCTTGACTTGCAAGTTTACATCACAGGTCCGCTTTGCGTGATGACGTCTTTGTTTACATTCGGCCGTTTACACTATTGCTGAGTGTCACGATATTTCATTGTATCTGTATCCATGTATTAAATATTCCCTCGTTAATGAAAGGATGCGTTAGTAGAAATCCGTGCGAAATGACATGGAACCAGCCTAACTCAGAATTTATCGTGATTGTTAGCTTCTGCATAGATCACCCAGACGCTTGATGCGTACGTATTTAACAAGCGTCTGTTTGAGTGAGACTTGGTTAAATTCAGTGGGCCATAGTAATGACATGATAACAAAACGAACCTACCTGTTCTCCAAAATGACTATCAATACAATACATGTAAAAACAAACAACTTTTGTATCTTTCTTACGTCACGATGAATTAAAAAATTGTCATTATATAATAGATTATGAATGTATACACCAAAGTACAATTAGATACTTACATACCAAAATCCTGACAATTCCTTTATTTAGTGTTACCCAAACCGGATGTTTACATTAAATATATGCAAATGACTGGCGAGAATTAGGCCACCGATCGCTACCACTGATGCAAATTATCCTCACTATTTTTCAATTATAGACGTTCATGCTGTAGTTTTTGTAGACATGTTTGAAACTATTCTATTTAATGAAATGGCTTAGAAGTTGTTCATTACAATTAAACTGCACTATGGCAGCATATTTGTTCTAGAAAGAGGAAAAGAGAAAAAATCGCATGCAAATGAGAGGTCAATCGCATTTAAATTAGTGGGTCATCCGGGCCGTAGCAATACTGGAAAAGCAAGCTTTTTCAGTAAAAATGTATATTTCTGGAGAAGACATAGAACATAGAACATAGCATAGGAAAAATGTTAGATGGTTACAACAGTGTCACATATTTCTTTCACTGGTTCTTAATGATAACCATTATCATTGTACGTGCTTTCTCGCCTCACTGCTCCATCCACTGAAGAGACTCGGCATGTCTTGTTGCTGGTAGTCTAAATTATCAGAATAATCGAGATATCAGTATCAAATTCGTCGAAAGCCATAGCGTTATCTTCAATGTCGATGAGCAGATGTGACAGTACATTACCAGTGTTGTTCTAGCCTTTCATCTTTCATAACCCATCCTTGGCCAGAGTTCATATCAGGAACAATAGGTTCAGAGATGTGGGATCTCCCTCAGATTCTAACATATCGTATATACTATTCCAGACTTCTTCGGCATAATGGAAACTACACCAGATCCACATTATTCGAATGGTGGAATTGGTTTTCCTTAGCGCATAGCTCCATAATTTGTATGAAGTACCATTCATTAATTTAATCTAGTGGACCCTCGTGCGCCCATAAATGGCACAGGTGATACCATCGAGGTCATTAATGAGGCCATTAATGTTAAATGTTTTTCATTGGTCTGACTTTTCCCACTCCCTTGAAGGTGCTGGTTGTGTCACATCTGGTGTATGCGTAAAGAGACCATTGAAGACTCTCCAGAAATAAAATTTTCTACAGTGCTTTTCAGACTTGGCAAATAGTGGAACTTCACTGCAGACCTCATGTATGACCTCAAAGAATCCACTTGTGCCATCTATGGTCACTGAAGGTTCACAAGAATGAGGAATTGTGCTTCATACGAAATAAGGAGAACCAGCTCAAACCTTCGCAGAATGTGGATCTGATAGTGTGGAACATCATATACGATATTTGAATCAGTAGCTTGGAAACAGGAAGAGCTCCTACATCCCTGACACTGATGTTTCTTATGTTAACTCTGGCCATGGACGGTTGACAAGCTACAACCACGATGGCAACCCGGTAATGTAATGTCCCATTAACTCATCAGCTCATCGCTATCGGAGACAAAGAACTAATGAAAGAAATATGTGACACTGTTAAGTAACCATCTGACATTTCCTGACGTTATACACAGTACAGGAAATAACACTGGATGTGCTCATTCTAAAAGGCACAAAACGTTTCGGAAAGTGTCATGGTATTTACGGTACGACAGAATTACCTCAGTTTTAATTTGATACCATATAGCTATTAGTTGACATTTTGCTGTAATAATTCAGTTTGAGACGCTACTAGTGTACAACATTTCGAACATGAAAGTGAATTATTTTGAAGTCCCACTTAGATATTCAGCCAACCTAAAATTCTTTGTTAAGATTTAAATTTTCAATAGCCACTATTATATTCAGGAAATTCTAAGACACCAGGAAACTGTATAGTCTCGGCGGTTTGGGAAAAATACACTATCATATGACCTGTATATGCAAACGGTGATGCTTTGTAAACCAAAAGATGGTATAACAATAATTCTTTTGCATTTCTATATATTTTGTTGCTGTTTTTACTGATTGACAAGAGATCAAATAACTGATTACGATCACTAATAATTGTTGGGAAACATTTTTGCTGCATGAAGACAAATATGAAAAATTTGCTGAAAAATTACCATTTTTGAGCTTAAAATCTTATTTTTTCCATTTCCTACGTACAAATCGCTACATATATTGGATGATTTGGTCCTGATATGTATTTGTTGTTCTATTGTGGTCATTTTGATACCTCATTTGTCTACTTCAGTTGAAAAATGTCAATGTTATGAATATTTTTCATTTTTTAGTGAAATTCGTGATGGCGGCCATCTTGATGACGTCATAACCAGAACTTAAACAATGTTAACATTGGGTTTTTTTCTTGTTTTTGTTTAAACTGATTGATAAGTGGACAAAAAACTAATTAGAAATAATAGTTTGCGGTTGGAAAACGTTTTTGTTGTGTCAAGCAAAATATGAAAAATTTACTAAAAAATTGCCATTTTTGAGCTTAAAATCCTATTTTTTCACTTCCTGCGTAAAAATCACTACATATATTTAGTTATTTGGTCCTGATATGTTTTTAGTGTTCTATTAGAAAAATATTGGTTCGGAGGTTTGGGGGGGAGGGGGTGCATGTGGGACCCTCCTAGCCCATGGTTCGAGGAATAAGGGATATTCGACGAATAGCTGTTTGAGTTACCCAGAGTTTTGGTATATGAAATATAAAGGGACATGGTCAGGACCATGGGAGGTATTCGAGGAATGCGGGTTCAAGTTAGAAGAGTTATAATGTATATTTGAGGAGAGGGGTGCGTGTTCAAACAGAAAAGTTACAACAACGGCAGTTAATCTATTTACTAATTCTGAGTAGAATGTTTATTTAAAAAATACAATGAAAATCACAAAATTAAAAAAATAAGACGATTGATTAAAAGTCTTTATTAGCTTATATGAAAACAGTTACATTGTGCAGATCTATAAATGTATATATATAGCTCACTGGAATATTTCTAGGTTCTGCGAACGGTCACAGCTCAGATAATCTAGGAGGAGATAAAAATACACCACAAAAATCATTCATTATGTTCATATATAACATCCGAACATCCTCCTCTCCAAGTATACTTCTATTCATCAAGATAATTCTGCCCTTGTTAAAATGAAAATTATGAATTTAGACAACTAACATGTGGAAAGAATGGTTTCTTATCTTGCTTTTCTTTCTTCCAGATATGTTACCATTTTCACATTTAACTATAACAGGTTTTCAAACTTATACCCATCATGTACTCAACACTTCTATATCTTGGATTCTCATTTATTGGAATGTCACAAAAGTTGACTTCAGTAAATCAGCTAAATCAAGTCAATAACAAATCTGGGATAAAAACATTAAAGAGAAACTACTTATACATTAAAATATTTGTAATAACCTTAATGAAATTACATAGTGTTTTGCTTGAATAGGAAGTTTAATAGTAGTGATTTAATACCCATGTAAGGAGTTATTACCCTGCTCTCACACTTAACCATATATACTGTAATATCAGACTATATAACATAACTATATCTTTAATAATATCTAAACGCTTTGAGCAAACAAATACTTCCCAAACCCATTTTTAAACATACATTAATCCATGTAGCTAACAAAAAAACCTACATATCTTTATTAACACAAAACTGAGGAGAAACGCAGAGACTTGTCAACATCACTGAGATTTGCTGTTTTACTTGAGGACTTGCAGCACTTATAATTCCATTTGATTTTGAGACAACGTTATGACTATATTCTCATGATATTTATATCTATAGGGTAAAACATAAAAGTTTCTGACTAAAGGAGGCCGGCTTACAAAAGAAAGTACAAATGTACTAAGATCATTCTCAGTAAGTTCTATACATATTCATACTAGTGCTGTACTTGTATAATATAAGAATAAACCCAACAAAGGGTTCTGTACATATGTAAAAAAAATCATTAAGTCTTTTTGCATATATATATATATATATAATTATATACCTTTAACTTAAAAATTAACATTTTTTACAAAAGAAAACAGTCAAAAACATTAACAATCTAAATATGGAGTCAATAAGAAACAGATAACAAAGAATTATATTGTTCTTTATTATTGCTTTAGGATAAAAATAGCAGCGTACAATATTTTGGCTGTACATTATGCTGTGGTAAAGGAAATAACAACGTCACGAGAACATTTATATATAAATCAGATCTATATTAAAACATTAATGGAATGTAGTATGGGAATGATCATTTGATATGTCACATCAGACTTATGTTGCCTTCCTCAGCAGTTTTTACATATCAATACAGATCTCTACCAGATGATGTAACTCGATTAGAAAGTCGTCTTCTAATCAATTTAAAGCTACATTAGCCTTGAAATGGGATAGCCTAATCAAGTTTGCTTGCAGTAAACATGAACATTTGTCAGATATTGTTATAGGAGACTTGGTGAAATATGTTAAAACAAACGGCTACATCATTAACACACTGCAAACTCGCCGTGAAAAATATTCCAATTCTCTTGCATTCGTTCTTTTTCACATGTGAAATGATGATGATAATGTTAGTCTTGTAACTTACACTCTATCAAGCAAAATAATATATGATTATTGATAAAAAAATAACTGGAAGGTCTGTTGGTTCAAAAGGCGATCTAAACTTTGTTGATAAATTGAGATTTCATGTTGGAAATCAGAGAGTGGGGAAAAGTACCCACATATAAAATAGATTTTAAATAGAACAAAACAGATTATATGAGAACTTTCAATGATGATATAGCCGTAGTCTAAGTCCCATTTTGAACAACAACTTATAAGAAGGTGATTCCATGTAAAATTTTGGCAATTAATAGAAGAAAAAGTCCTTTGTATATAATTATACCTATATATATATGTGTATAAATATATCATCTATCTAAACATTTAATATATTTAGTTTTTGAGCACAATACTAGAATAATATCAATTAAGGGAAGACAACCCCTCAAAAATTGATGAAATGCCAAAATTCATAACTTGAAAACTTCAGGCATATTTACATAGGAATGCATAATTAGGAATGATAATTACCAAACTTTAATAAGTTGTTAAAATGTATACCATAGCATCTAATATTTCTTATAATTAAGCAGCAAATCAATATTATGTAATGTCACCAATTTAAAGGGACATTGCTTCTGTATTAGGGTAACTGCAAGAAAATAAATGAAAACAGTTTTTTTTTTCTGAACAGGAAAATGTATAAAGATATATGATATGGGCTGAATGTCAATGAACTTGACTTGGAGTACATATCTCTATGATCAGAGTACATGTCTATATAATCGATAGGCTTTATAACACTTTCTAGATGTTATATTTAATATTTAGAATTTCTATTCTTTCCTGATGTCCAAATGAAGGAATATCCCCTTCAACATGAAAATCCCTTACCAATTTGGGACAGCATTCCATGTTTCTGGAGTGAAAATTAAAATGGTGGATTAACATCCACAAACCTAAACAATAAAATCTCTGAACTCCATTAAATACAACAGCAAAAATTAAGTTTTGATATGTTTCTTTTTTTGCACATGGCTTTAAATAACTGGATTGAAAATCGATCAAATTTCAAAATTAAAGTAAATATATATCAATTACCTAATATTACATTGAATTGCTTATGACCTATTATTACATAACATCCATGACCTAATATTGGTTAAGATAAATATCCATCCATGACCTAATATTAAGTAAGATAAATATCCATTCATGACCTAATATTGGTTAAGATAAATATCCATCCATGACCTAATATTAAGTAAGATAAATATCCATCCATGACCTGATATAAGTAAGATAAATATCCATCCATGACCTGATATTGGTTAAGATAAATATCCATTCATGACCTGATATTAAGTAAGATACATATCCATCCATGACCTAATATTGGTTAAGATAAATATCCATCCATGACCTGATATTAAGTAAGATACATATCCATCCATGACCCAATATTGGTTAAGATAAATATCCATCCATGACCTAATATTAAGTAAGATAAATATCCATCCATGACCTGATATTAAGTAAGATAAATATCCATCCATGACCTAATATTAAGTAAGATAAATATCCATCCATGACCTGATATCAACTCTGTGGTCACCCTTGTCAGCACCTTAACTTTCCATCCTCTACCATTCCATACGTATAAAAACAGTAGTCACATGTCAGACAGATCTAGAACAATTTTAATTTCTGTTTCATCTGCTTCTGCTTCCACAAGGCAACCCCTTGGAACTGTGCATAGGTCATCCCGAAGAGGCGGTCAAATTCTTCTGTTTCAAGATGCAACTGGAAAAAAAACAAAAAAACAAGAGATCCCAGAGGGATCTTGGCGCCCACCAAAGAATGATCTATGTCTGACAACAGAAAGAGGGATCTTTTCCCTGCTTTTCAAACTTTTACTACATACTATATATGAACCTTGAGAAAGATCCTTTCAGTACTTTCTGAGATATGTAGCAGTAACAAACTTCAATTATCAAAATTCAAGATGGCTACCTGTCGATCATCTTGCTGACCGATCTGTCCCAAAATGCAATATGCACAACTAGGGTCGTAGGGGAACCTACATATGAAATTTGAGAAAGATTCCTTTAGTACTTTCTGGGAAATAGTGTTAACAAACTTTAACTATCAAAATCCAAGATGGCCGTCAGTCGGTCGGCCATCTTGTTGACTGATTGGTCCCAAAATGCAATATGCACAACTAGGGCCTAGGAGAACCAACATATGAAATTTGAGAAAGATCCCTTCAAAACTTTCTGAGAAATAGCGGTAACAAACTTTAACTATCAAAATCCAAGATGGCAGCCAGTCAGCCATCTTGTTGACTGATTGGTCCCAAAATGCAATATGCACAACTAGGGCCCTAGGGGAACCTACATGTGAAATTTGAGGAAGATCCCTTCTGTACTTTCTGAGAAATAGCGGTAACAAGAATTGTTAACGGACGGACGGACGGACGGACGGACGGACGACGGACCACGGACGAAAGGCGATTTGAATAGCCCACCATCTGATGATGGTGGGCTAAAAAACAAACGAATTCATATATCAATTAACGTGATTGATATCAATATCTGTTTTGTTGTCCAGCTAACGATATGAGAGAACTATGATATACCAATATCCTTTCTGTTATAATATTTCATACTATTTCTATATATATAATCTGACATGTTGAGAGTGTGAGAAGATTCCTGATATAAGATGACACCATGACATAATCAACAAAGCACTGTAACAGGATATAAACAGGTAACTAATAAGGGATTAGGTGAATACAGGTAACTAATTAGGGAGTAGAAGAATACAGGTAACTAATTAGGGAGTAGAAGAATACAGGTAACAAATTAGGGAGTAGAAGAATACAGGTTACTAATTAGGAAGTAGATGAATACAGGTAACTAATTAGAGAGTAGATGAATACAGGTAACTAATTAGGGAGTAGATGAATACAGGTAACTAATTAAGGAAAAGGTGAATACAGGTAACTAGTTAGGGAGTTGGTGAATACAGGTAAGTAATAAGGGAGTAGATGAATACAGGTAACTAATAAGAGAGTAGAAGAATACAGGTAACTAATTAAGGAGTAGATGAATACAGGTAACTAATTAGGGAGTAGATGAATACAGGTAACTAGTTAGGGAGTTGGTGAATACAGGTAACTAATCAGGGAGTAGAAGAATACAGGTAACTAATTAGGGAGTAGAAGAATACAGGTAACTAATTAGGGAGTAGATGAATACAGGTAACTAATTAAGAAATGGTTGAATACAGGTAACTAGTAAGGGAGTTGGTGAATACAGGTAACTAGTAAGGGAGTAGATGAATACAGGTAACTAGTTAGGGAATAGGTGAATACAGGTAACTAGTTAGGGAGTTGGTGAATACAGATTACTAATTAGGGAGTAGATGAATACAGGTAACTAATAAGGGAGTAGACAATAAAGGTAACTATTTATGGAGTAGATGAATACAGGTAACTAATTAGGGAGTAAATGAATACAGTAACTAATTAGTGAGTTGTTGAATACAGGTAACTAATTAGAGAGTAGAGAATACATGGTAACTAATTAGGGAGTAGATTGGAATACAGGTAACAGTTAGGGAGTAGATGAAATACAGTAACTAGTGGGAGTTGGTGAATACAGGTAACTATTCAGGAGTAGGAGTAGAAGAATACAGGGAACTATTAGGGAGTAGATGAATACAGGTAACTAGTTAGGGAGTGAGATGAAATACAGGTAACTTTAGTAAGGGAGTTGTGAATACAGGTAACTAGTAAGGGAGTAGATGAATACAGTAACTAATTAAGAAATGGTTGAATACAGGGTAACTAGGTAGGGAGTTGGGTGCAATTACAGGTAATGTAAGGGAGGATGAATTACAGTAACTAGTTAGGGAATAGGGTGAATACAGGGTAACTAGTTAGGGGAGTTGTGAATACAGATTCACTAATTAGGGAGTAGTGAATACAGGTAACAATTAAGGGAGTAGGACAATAAAGGTAACATTTATGGAGTAGAATGAAATACAGGAACTAATTAGGGGAGGGTAAGGTAAATGAAAATACAGGTAACTAATTAGTGAGTTGTTGAATACAGGTACTAATTAGAGAGTAGAAGAATACAGCGTTAACTAATTAGGGAGTAGATGAATACAGGTAACTAGTTAGGGAGTAAGTAGATGATACAGGTAATAGTAGGGAGTTGGTTGAATTACAGGTAACTATTGCAGGGAGTAGAGAATACAGGTAACTAATATGGGAGTAGATGCAATACAGTTAACTAGTTAGGGGTTAGATGAATTACAGCGTAATCTAGTAAGGGAGTTGGTGACATACAGGTAACTAGTAAGGAAGTTAGATGAATACAGGAAATAGATTAAGAAATGGTTTAATACAGGGTAACTAGTAAGGGTTGGTGAAATACAGTAATAGTAAGGAGTGAATGCAATGACAGTAAAGTAGCGGTAAATAGGTGAAATTACAGGTAACTAAGTAGGATGTTAGGGTGAATACAGAATTACTAATTAGGGAGTAGATGAAATACAGGTAACTATAAGGGAGTAGACAATAAGGTAATATTTATGGAGTAGATGAATACAGGAAAGCTAAATTAGGAGTAATGAATACAGGTAATAGAATTAAGTGAGTTGTTGAATACAGGTAAGCTAATTAGAGAGTAGAAAGAATCATGGTAACTAATTAGGAGCTAGAATGAATACAGGTAACTAGTTAGGAGTAAGTGAAACAGGTAAACTAGTTAGGGAGTGGTGAATACAGGTAACTATTCAGGGAAGTAAAGTAGAAGAATACAGTAACTAATTGGAGTAGAAGGAAATACAGGTAACTAATTAGGGAGTAGATGAAATACAGGTAACTAGTTAGGAGTAGATGAATACAGTTAACTAGTTAAGGGAGTTACAGTGAATACAGGTAACTAGGTAGGGAGTAGTGAATACAGTAAATAATTAAGAAATGATTGAGATACAGGTAACTAGTAAGGGAAGTTGTGTGAAATACAGGTAAACTAGTAAAGGGAGAGTAATGATACAGGTTAACTAGTTAGGGAAATAGGTGAATACAGGTAACTAGTTAGGGGTGGTGAATACAGATTTACTAATTAGGGAGTAGATGAATACAGGTAAACTAATAAAGGAGTAGACAAATAAAAGGTTACTAGTTAGGGAAAGATAGGAAGAATACAGGTAACTAGTTAGGGAGTTGGTGAATAGCAGGTAACTAATTCAGGGAAGCTTAGAGAAAGAATACGAGGTAAACTAATTAGGGAGTAAGAAGAATACAGGATAATCAAATTAGGGGAAAGTAGAGAATACAGGTAACCTAACAAGGAGCCGCAAGCTTGGCATTATCCCCGCCGCCCAGTTGTGTATGGAAAGCTCAAACATAAAATAAATGAAGACATTGTAACTAAAGAGTGATTTAAATGAAAGATTCCCATTAGCAAAAGGCACAACTAAGAGCACGCTAACATTGTACAAAAAGTTCGTGTGCCAAGTTGAACGGTTTTTGATTATAGCGCTGAAAATAAAGGAAACTTTAATAAATATGGTATTTTGAATTAAGTTTCCATAGTAACCAGAAAAATAAGTGATCGCGAAAAATGAAAGGTTCCCATTAGAAAAAGGCACAATAGAGCACTAGACTAAACATGTACAGAAAGTTCGTTAGCCCAAAACTTGAACGGTTTTCGATCTATACTAGCCCGGAATCAGAAAGGAACCTTTTTAATTAAATATCGGTATTTTTTGGAATAAGTTTACGCATACTCCACTATAGTACAGAAAAACCCAGTATCGAAAATGGAAAGGTTACCCCATTAGCAAAAACGCCACACACAACCATAGAGCACCTCGAGACCCCTACAACATGCCCTACCAGAAAGCTTTCGCTGTCCCAAGTTGACCACGGGTTTTCCGAGTTAAAGCCCCGGCACATAGAAAGGACCCTTAATATATATACCTTAGCGTATCTTTTTTTTTATTAACGTTTGCCATTCGTAACAGCAAAAAGTATTGTAAAACGGAAGCTCATTAGCAAAAGGCCCACACTTTTTAGAGCCACTAACGCCTACACCGTACAGAAACTTTCGTCCCTCCGTAGCCCCAACGCTTTGCAACCGGTCTGATAGGAGTATTATCCCAGGAACGGATACATCGGACGGACGGCCCCCGGACGACATAACCGCCACGGCTCTAGGACGGCCACGGACCAGAGCCCAAAATCAATACCCCCGCACAAACACGCCGTTTTCAAGCGGGGCGGATAAAATCGAAAGGTTCCCATGGCACGCAAAAGAACCAACCTAGTTGAGACCATAGCCTAAACCATTGTACCCTCAGAAAGTTTCGTGACAAAGTGAAACCCGGTAAAGAAGTTATTAAAGCCCTGGGACACGATAACTGGCCCGGGCCACCGGCACGACACAATTAATTTCTAATTCGATCTTTATGTTCATCGTTGTAAATTAGATTGAATCCCGGAATGATGAAAATAACTCGTCTCTAGTTATTCAAAAAACCTTTCTCACCTCAAGAGGCTGGCCCGATAGTATCTACCAAGTCAGATCCATCCAGCAACGGCTAGCATTCTGCGCCAAGTGAAATCTGTTGTTATTATGGGTTTACCGAATAATTTGACATAATTTTAAACGGATGAATAATAATCTTATAGACGTCATTTGACGGATTCAATTATGCATACAAAGGCACATTGTTTAATAGTAAATATAGAGCGATTAATGAATGTGCAAAATAACAAGG